>VYZS01033405.1:0-16402 GCA_013400695.1 Neodrepanis coruscans
TATATATATATATATTTAGTAGAAATGACAGATCATCTTTGCACAGCAGTAAAGGTTACAAGAGTGGGTGCACATGTTGCAGTGTAGGGTAGAACAGCTAAAAGCACATAAAGCACACTGTACACTCTTTCCTTCTCATAACATCACCCAGGCTGATATTTCATTGCACATTTGTATTCTGAAGTACTTAAAGGGTTCTGCTTTTAGTGGTGATGGGAAAGGGCTTTTTTGTTAGGGGAGGTTCAGTTTGGGTTAGTGGAGGGATTGAGAACAGGGAGACAAATTGGTAAAATAAGGCAAGAGTCCAAATGGAAACCTTTGGTGAAGACCCTCAAACTGCTCCTGTGGCTCTGACCTGCTACTCCCAGAAAAGTGGGGATACCAGAGTTAGACCTTGGTCCAAGTACAGCATTTGTGACCATTCTCTGGGTCCAACATGATGTTTGACAGTGGCAAATGTAAGAATATGTGTGTAATGCCTCCTGCAGGATATAATCCTGCTGGATTTTCACAAATAAGGTGGGTTTATTGGCAGGAAAGTCATCAGGTGACACTGAAGGGATGGAAATTTTGGGAGTTCTTGCACCATCCCCATCCTCTTTGCACATCCTATTTGAATATGAACAGTGAGGGCTCCTCAGGAAATGAAATCTTCACTCAGGACATTCCAAAAACTGGGAAGGCAGGTGGCTGGGGAAGGGTATCCACAGTTACATCATGGCCAGTACCTGATAATAAGGTGCCACTCCTTCAATCTAAAATCGAAGCTGTTTGTAAGGCTTGGTGATACCCTGGATAACAAAAGGGTTTTGTGGCATTCTGTGACATCATTACACAACATAATAGAGGCTCTCTCTATTTCAGTGCAAGAACCATTCAGCCCTGGTTGGAAGGAGGGCAGGTGTGGTTGGCTCTGGGCCCTGCTGTTGTCAGCAGATGCAGCAGGCTCATGTTTCTGCAGGTGCCTGTTTTGTCCACACAATGAGACCTGGGGCTCAGAGCTGGGAGAGGTACAATCAGACAGAAAACTGAGCTCCAGTTGTTTGCAGTGCTTAAACAAAACAGCTGAACCCTAAAACTCCAGGTCACCTTGGGGTGGAGATGTGGCTGAAAAGGGGGTGTACAAATACTTTGGGGAGCAGATGGATTTCTTACCTCTGTTACAACAGGGAGGTTGAACCCCAAGTTCAAATGGGTTGAACCCCAAGTTCAGGATTTCTCAGGAGTTCACAGCAGCTTCACTGCTGCTTTCTGGCTTTTTAGTACCTTCCAAGGCACATGTAGAGTGTCCAACCCTTCCTTCTCACCTTTACAGGACAACCTCTCTCCTTCCAGCAGCATCTCCAACTGCCTAAATCCTGTTTGCCCAATGACTTGTGTTATCATTTCTGCAAATCAGATCTCTCCAGGACCATTTTCCTCCTGATGCCTGAACTCTCAATGCCCAGACTGCTCCTGAGTGGAGCTGCCAGAGGCTCTGGGTTGTTCCTGTGTGCACTTAACCCCCAGGTTAGGCCAGGGATCTCTGCAGGGATCAGGGAGCTGCCTGAGCTGTCACATCTGAGCTGTTCACACACCAGCCCTGCTGTGCCATCATGTTCTGAGAACCATCATCGACATATGGGCAAGTGTTATGCCAAAAATTAAAGTCTGGGGCAAAAATACCAGTGGGGCACTTTAAATGAGCAACCAAGACACAACTTTTAAAGAACAACTGGTTCAAAAAGAGAATTGGGATGTTATGAACAATGGGAGATTTTATTGTAAGATTATGTTTTTAAGGAATACTAAATTTAGGATCTAAAGATGTTCGTACTTGAATATATTTAAATAATTACTCTGTGAAATATTCATCCTACAATCTGTATTCTTGCTTTTCAGGTGTCTTAGCATCTCACAAATCTGTATTCCTGACCTTAAAAAGTATGTTTCTTTCCTGAAACAAATTTAAACAATAATGTAAGATGCCATAAAACTTGAAACCTCCAATGTCAAGTCAAGAGGAGATTCATCCAAAATAATTCTTTCCACATCTGGAAGAGACTTTGGAGGTTTTTAACTCAGCTTCATCCAACACTTTCACCTGAGACCTCTTCCATCTCCTCTCACTGGCCAAGTGTCCTCTCTTAGGCTGTAGTGGCCAAGGACATTTTAGGTGTGGGTTGACAAATGTACTTCAAACAGCCCCCAGCTCATTTCAGGCTCAGTCCTCTGGCAGTTTTGGTGGTGCAGGTGTTTGCACTCCACTTATGGAACCCTCCTGAACATCTGCTCTCATGTCAAACCAACCCAGGTGAATTCACCAGTCCCTCCCTGGAAGAAAAGGCAGTAATGGAAAAGGTGCTTGACATCAGAAATGACACCAGGAATGGCTTTTTGACCTGTGGACAGCTTTGGAAGGTAGAACTTTCCCCAAGTTGCCATTGAGATAGAACAGACACTCCTGCCAGGATTCTCCTGGTCATGCCCTTGTGGTTTGGTTCTCTCTGGGGCACCCAGATGACACTGGTGAAACCCCCTGTCCCCTTTTCACCCAACAGCTGCCTGTGAGGAACATCAAAAGTACTCAGGGACTTTTCACTCCCCTCCCAGGTTATTTGGTATGAGCACTGAGCCCATAAATAGGGTGAGAACTACCCCTTGAAAAGAGGAATATCCCCCTAAAATAGATCTATTTCAAAGGCAGTGGCCCAGGAGTAATTGCTGCTTGGGGTCCTCAGTATAATTCAAACCACACTGTCTCCCAGAAAAAGCTTTTAGTTAAGGGGCTATGATTTTTAGGAGGCTTTATACCCCATATGTGCACTATGGATCATGGAAGTAGGAAGCAGTAAAAGTTGAGTACAGCTACTATAGCAGGGACTGACAGCATTATGACTTTTATCAGTTGTGTGAGAAATAAGTCCAGCCTTAGTGAGACAGTTAAGCCAATATGACCATACCCTGTGCTCCAGATTTACAGTCCACACTGCACCCTGTAAAGCAATTGTTTAGAAACCAAGGGCTTGAAAACCTCCTTTGGACAAGAACAAGTCCTTTTCCTCAAGTCCCACTGAACTTCACTTCAGCCAGAGCAGTCCCTCCCAAAAAAAGCATCAGACTGGGATCATTTCCCACCCAGTCCAGCCTTATGAATTCATCATCTGCAGATACCTGGACCAGCGGGGCAGGCCTGGACCAGCTTATTCTTGGCTCTGCTGGTGACACCAATTGCTCTTGCCTCAGTTCCTTTGTTGTACCACTGCCCAGAGCTTTTGCAAAGCCCTTTTACATCTGCAAATGAAAAACATATAAATACCAAACATTGTTGTAATAAAAAAATATTTTCCTGGGCTGCTCAAAAGCAATAGGAAATCCATATTGGACAGTGCTCCTGGAATGCTGTAGCAATGGCACTTTTACAGCAGGAGTGCTTTCCTCCAGAAATATAAAGGCTTGGGAGGATAAAGTAGATCAAGTTTAGTGGTTGAGGACCAGTCAGTTACTCAAAGTTACTGCAGTGGAAGGGGGTGAAGGTGGGTGATTTCAGAGAGGTACCTGCAGGGAGATGTGTGCCAGGATTCAAGGCTGTGATTCATAAGCTGTTCATCAGTAGCTGTTAAATATCTGCTTTTTGCCAACACTCAGTGTTTCAGGCTGCCAAAGATCCTGGATAAACAGTCACTGGAAAAAATTTATGGTTTCTCTGGGGAAAACAAAAGCTTTTTGTGGCATAATACAACATCATAAATTAAAACTTCTTTTTTTTTTAAATTAAGAAGTTACATCATGTTTTGATGTAATGTGGTGGGGCAGGTCATGCTTTTCGTTTTAATAAGCTTAAAAAAGGGAGATAGATTGAGATTTGGGAGAATAAATATTGTTTCTGGACCTGTAACTTCTCTTGCTGGGGGCTGCTGAGGCTGGGTCACCTCTGCCATCTGGGTTCAAGTCTGAAAACAATCTCAAATGACTTCTGGAGGTATCTGCAGCACTTAATGAACTGAACTTCCACTCCACAGACCTTCCAGGAAATTGCCAAACAGCATCAGCACTTCTGTAGGATTTGTCATACTTAGGCCTTGCTCTGCTTTAAAAAACACATCATCCCCAGCTCACCTTTTTGGAAGTCTCCTGTAACTTCCAGGGGTCTTCAATTCAATCTGAGACTCCCAGCCCTGGATTTCGTGGTGCTCACAGTCAGTGCCCACAGATTCCAGAGCAATTCAGTGCATCTCTCAAGGGTTGGTCCTTAAACAGGGGCATCTCCCTTTGGAATTCAGGATCAGCCCATCCTGTCAACAGTCACTCGAAGCTGAAGGTTGTTTTTGGCACCTTAAGGTTATGATAGAGAGGAGGATTCATGTGTCTTTAAACTGATGTGAGCTCTCAGCACATCTAAGACAGAAAAGTCTTCCACTTATGAGCAGAGGGTGGGTTCTCTTTACTTTTCTAGAAAAAAAAAAGTCACTTGTTTTTATGCATGATCCAGCACAAAAGGGATTTTAACCTTGTTTTTAACCTTTGAGAAATGCCAAGGGTGGGGCACATTGCAGGGCTACACCAAAGGGAAATCATCACCTGCTCAGCATTCAGGGAAATCATCACCTGCTCAGCCTTCCACCTCCTGAATTTGCCTCCTTTTTCTTTCAGCTCAGTCCCTGAAAGGTGTTTCTTTAGTGATACCTGCCATGGTTTAGTGCCTGTCCATTGCTCTCCCTCACTCACTGAATCTGTGGTTTTGGGGGGGTTCCCTCACCCCACACTGGCTTTGGCTGCAGAGGGACCCTGGGGCTCTCACTGCCTCCCTTGGCAGGAATGTGGCACTTCCTGGAGGAGCCCTGGGAGAGAGGGATAAGGAATGATTTCTGTGACCCAACTGAGTGATGTGGTTCATTTCCAGGCACCCAGAAACCACCTCACCCTGTGCTGGGCCCCAGGTCATTGCTTTGGGGCTCTTTAGGGCACTTGCCTTTCATTCTCCTCTCTGATTTCTCTTTTCACTCCTCTTATTTATCTCCCTAATAGTTCATTTTTTTCCATTCTAACTCTCATATTTTAATCATATTCAGAACAGAGGAAAAAGGGTGACCCATTGTCCTCATAAGTGACATCCAGTCTGTGACTTGACTGACAGGAGGTACCATTAGAATCAGCATCTCTCCTCTGATGGAGACTATCCCTGTTAACATTTCTGTACTCTGGGCTATATATTTGATCTCACAGAGCTGTAAATGATGAGTGGCTCCATCAAAGTCACAGGCATTACTCCAGAGCCAGCACGGTGGAGGTCAGCTCAGATTCATGCTTTCAGGATTTCAGATGTCTGCCTGGGGTGTTGCTGGTCATTCAGTGCTCTTGGAGTCAGCTGGCAGAAGGACCTGCTGCATGAGCTTCTCCCAGGAATCACTGCCCTGGGTTTCCTGGAGATCAGGTTCCCTCTGGCATTTGAACTTGGCTCTGGAGACAGACCCACACCACGCGTTCCTGTACCGTAAATCAGAGCAGGGCAATATCAAAACACAATAAAAGTTAAAGCAAACATCTGAAATCATTTTCTCTGTGTACACAGAGGATGTCTCCTTGGGGTAAAACTGATCTTTCAATCCAGAGTTCACAGGGAAAGTAAACTACTGGAGACAGAGAAAGTTCAGCACAATCAGCTGAGATTAAACACCAGCAAAGTTAAACTGTGAGCAGGAAAATGGCCTTGCCTTCACTTCCACGATTTTACACTCCTCTTGGATGACTTATTTCCATGCTGGTGATTTCTTTCCATTAGAGAAAGCTCTGAATGTTCTGGAGGAGGCTGAGCTGTTGGAAGGGGCTCCGTGGGAAGGCAGCAGGAATGCAGGGGTTGATTCATGCCAGAAGGAATGTGCTCACTTGGAGGAAAGTTTACAAAACTCGTTTCAGGAGTTACAAAACCACGAGGAGATCAAAAGTTGCCTGATCAGACTGTCTTGGAAAACAGGGTGAGTAGCTGCAGAAATTGGTACACGGGGAAAGTGGGGAGGTCAGAGGTGGAGGAGCACTTAAATCTCTTTGTAACTGAGAGAAGACAGAAAAAAAGATTTTGAAGAACTTCATACTTTGTATTCTCTTAGATAATGAGAGCATAAAACGCCTGGTTTTCATCTTTTTTACACTTCTGTAAAATTAGGATCAACTCAACAAGTTAATGGAGTTCCATAGGTTTAAATCTGGCATAAGTGAGATAAGGAACAGGCCTGTCAGTTCATTAAGGACTTCATTAACTGTGACTGGAATATCTTGCAGGGCCTGTGTTCCTGCAAATAAAAACATGCATTTGAGGCCACAGGAAGGTATCCTGTGTGCCCTGCTGTGTCTTGTACAACCAGCTGCCTATTTTAAAGGCTAAAGCTAGAGGGCCCTGCATAGTTACTGCTGGGAGAGGGTGGATATGTGTTGGTTCAGTCCCAGGAGTTGTGCCTGGAACAACGTGGATGCACAGGCAGGTGGGTCTGAACAACCATCAGTGACAACCTGAGCATGGAAAGCACACCCAGGTCTGTGTTCACACAAGATCTTCCCTTTAGTCAAACCTTGGCTTGCAAAGTTCTCCTGTTTGTGTTTATCTCACTGAGATGCAAGTTAAATATATAACTCCACTCCACCTTTCTGTTCTCTGCCCAGGGATATGTTGTGGTCTCATGATGCTTCTCAACCCACTCTGTACCAATTTTACTCAAACATCAAGATAAAATGTACATTAACAAATCCATCCCCAGGATGGAGCTGAACAGCAAAGGAATGAGCAAAAACTTTATTCCCCCTCATGATTGATGGGCTCCATGGCTTTAACTTTGCTGTTTGGTCAAATGGAAAATGGTGTAAATATCCCATGTCCAAGTGTCAAAGCACTTTGGAAGAAGTGAGATCTTTTTGTTTAAGTTACAGGTCAAGCAGCAATTTCCCAGAACAGCCCCTAATGAAAGCAAAGGTTTTCCTCCTTTTAAGCACACATCAGACCAATCTAATTTACTGGGGAGCAGATCCACTCTAGTGCAGAAGGACAATGCAGACGTGTACACTACTTACAGCCCTGTTAAGGGAAAATTGGGATAAGTGGCACTAAGTGGGTGCATAGATCTTAAGCTTGTCCTCTTCAATAGGGGGAATTTTCCCCTTAACAAGAAGTATAAGCAGAGCATCAGGGCAGTGGAGGTTCTTCTGAGCATCATTAACACACAGCTGAGTTTCCTCATGAAGATGCAGCAGGAAATATAAATTAATTGAGCTCTTTTACTATTATATACTCCTTGCTTTCTGCTTCTCACTTGTAAACTGTGAACTCTATTATGTCTTGTCCAAATTATGCTGGAAAAAAAAAAAAAGGTTTTGAATTCATTTCTATCAATCCTTGGTGGGATTTCCTTATGCATTTCTACTCAATCTCTGCTTTGTTCTGCTGGAAATTTATCATATCACAAGGAAATCCTGCAGACACTTAATTTAGTCTTTGTGTGACTTGCTATGTTTGTCCTTGAGAAGGTCTTCAGCAGCAGAGAGTGAGGCTCAGATGTGCATATTTGATACAGCCCTCAAAACCTACTGGATCCACAGTTCCAACCATCAGGGAAGGGCCCATGGCAACCTTGACCTGGGAGAGACTCCAGAGGGAGCACCAGAGGACACTCTGGCTGCGTTTTTCAAGCTGTCCTTGCTTTAGACAGCACCCCCAGACACCTGAAAGGCCCAGTTCTCTCCTTCCTGAGGCACCTTGTGTGCATTTCTCTGACTGGAGTAGCTGTGGAAATGAATTCCCTTTCAGAGAAGCAGCTCTGCAAGGCAGGATGATGCCAGGGAATGTGTAACAACTCCACAGCTCCAGGCTGCCAGACCTCCATCCTGGAAAAGGGAGAGAAAAAGCCTTCAAAGATGCTTGCAGAGCAAATCTAACAAACCTTGTCAAAACAAAGCTGGGGAAGAGTCTAGAAAACGTGTCCTATGAGGAGCAGCTGAGGGAGCTGGGGGGGCTCAGCCTGGAGAAAAGGAGGCTCAGGGGGCACCTGGAATTCTCTGCAATCCCTGCCAGGAGGGGGGAGCTGGGGAGGGGTTGGGCTCTTCTGCCATGGCCCAAGGGAAAGGATGAGAGGAAATTGGTTTAAATCACACAGGGGAGCTCCAGATGAGGTACTAGAGAAAGGTCTTCACTTCAGGAGTGGTCAGACATTGGAATAAGTTGCCCAGGGAATGTTGGAGTCCCTGTCTCTGGAAGTGCTCAGGAGGCACATCTGGATGTGGCCCTTGGGGAGGTGGTTTAGGGGTAATTCTGGTGGTGGTGGATGATCCTGAAGGTCTCTCCCAACTTTGATGGTTCTGTGATCCTGTGAAAACTGTGCTCTGACTGCTCCTCTCAGCGTGGCTGCATTTCTGGCTCCCAGACATGGTCACTCCTGTCATCCAAACCTCAGAGGGATGAGACAGGACAATACCCCAACCATCCTGAGCAGTCACTTGAGAGAATTTCATTAGACAGTCACAAGTAGGTGGCCTGAATTGCTAATAAAGCTTGGAAGACTCCCTTTTCCTGTTTTACTGTCTTTTTTTTTTTTTTTTGCCAGTTTGACCCCAGATCAATCCTCTCAGTGGTTCCAAAAGCCTCCTTGTCCCAGGGCAATGTAAGTGACACCTTGTTGTGAGAGTCAGTGGGTTTGGCTGCTGGCCCTGATGTCACTTCATTGCTTTGGACATCAAGGGAACGTCCCCTGACACAGCCGTTGGTTTTACCTTCGCTGCAGTGACTCATCATTTTCCCACAATTAAATTTTGGAGCTCTAATGCAAAGCAGACTTATCTGCTTTGACAGGACACCACAGAATAAACAGAAAAGACTAAATTTGTATTGGCAGCTACCACTGAGCTGCAGTTATGAGTAATCCAGCACAACTAGAAAGGACACCAAGAAATCAAAATAGATTCAAGTTGCTGGAGAGCCAAGAGAGAAGCAATAGCTCTTGATGTCCAGTAACTCACTGCTTGGTGATGTATCAAGACACTGGAACAGCAGAAAGAAATGTTTCTGGGCTTTCTGTCCATGTAAAAATATATATATATATATACACACAGACACATATATAGATATAAAATCCTTATTTCTTAAAAAAAGATATATATATATGTATATATTTTTATAGAAATAGTTATTTTTTCATATAGCTATAATTTTTTTAATTCCTTAAGAAAGAAGATAAGGAACTGGGGGTAATTTCTATGTGGAAGGAGGGAACTGATTCATGAGCTCATAATCTCCTACCTGAGGAAAGACATGCACTGAATTCTGATGGGTTTAGTTCCATGGGCCCAGAGGTTCTGATGGCTCCAACCAGTCAGAAAATGAGAATGAAGACAAACATGGATTTTACACAATATTTTCATATCACATGGCTCCAAATTCACTTGTGCAATGACTGTGTCTGCACGTGCAGGTCAACAAACAGGATGTACCAATGAGCACAACTCCTTGGCTCGTGTTTAGGCAAATTAGGACATGATTACAGACAGCAAAAAATTTGGATTCTAAACCTTTGTACACTTCTGTTGTGATATTTTGTAATTGCTAATTGCAACAGGATCTGTGCAGGGTGTGTAATTCAACATGACAAGTGTTTTTAGCAGCAGGTGAGTAAGATCAGTTATTGAAACAACAACATTATTGCCAACATGGAGAAAATCAGATAAAAATGCCAGGTCCAAAGAGCCTCATTCATCTCAGACAGAACACAAGCTGGAGTAAACACAGAGAATTGTTAACTTTACATGCCAATAAATAATTTAAATAGTTTATAAGAAAACAGACTGGCTTGGCACAGTTCTGACTTTTGAGCATCATAAATAGAGTAGCAACACTGCACAGCTCCACTCATATATTTCTGTTTTGGACTCCTCACCTATTGGATTCTGTGTTTAAACTGGAAAGCCTTGAACATTCATACCCCAGACCCAAACTCCTCACTTTAAAAGCTCATTGCCCAGTGCCCAAGTGACAAAAAGCAGCAGCAGTGAAATCTGATTTCACTGGCTCACACTGAGTGTCATTTTTGGTCCTTAAGCAACACTTGGCACCTTTTCTTCAAAAGTGCCCAAGCCCTGCTTTGCACTCAGCACCTGAGGAAGGTGATGGCTGGAGGAAGCAGGTCCAGCTGCACTGGGGGGATGCAGCTTTTAACCTCAGTGTGAGCACTGGGAGCTCTGGGAACTGGGGCTGAGTGGGGTTTTATGGAGCAGCCAAGAGTGCCCAGTGCCATCAGCATGCCAAGAGCTCTCTGGAGGAAGATGAATGGCTGTGGCCCTGTGCCAGTGTGTTTCTGGACTGCCATGGAGAGGGCTTCACTTTTAATTAATTTTTAAATGCGAAGCACCAAGGACATGATATCCTTAATGAGAAGGACAGGGCCAGCTTCCCTTTCTCTTGTCTTCCAGGATGAAATAATGCTGGGTGTAATCTGTGGGCACGTGTTGGAGATGACAGGGAGGGGATGTGACCAGGCCAGCACGTCCTGCAGGACCTGGGGCTGCACATTTGCTGCTCAGAGCTCTGCAAAGGGATCAGGCAATTTTGGCTTTCACACACCACCTGCAAGTCTGTGTTGAGCAACCAGACCCTCATGTTCAACTGTCCTGCCTCTCTTTGTGGCAACTTTGCTGTTAAATGCAAGAATATGACAAAGAACAAGCTGAAAAGATTAATTTAAGGGGTCTTTCTGTTACCAAAGTTTTCCATAACACTGGGTACTGCAGACCTCTTATCCTTTAACCCTCCCACAGTGACTGTGTCACTTTGCTCCTCATAAATTCCCCCTGCTAAGGTGACCATCTCCTTGGGGCAGCAGGAGGGGTTGACAGAACGTGGCCCTTGTGATCTGTGTGCCCCTGTCCTGCAGGAACACCTGGATCCCCTGGGCTGCAGTCTGGCAGGGCTTTCTCACAGCTCAGAGCTCATGCCTCCTTCCTTAACCCTCTGCCCTGTTTACCACAAGCAGTTTGAGCTGAATTTCTTGCTGTTGACTCCCTGCAATCAGTTAATGGATAAAAATCAATCCCATGTCCATCTCTATGTACAGCAAAGCCACTCACTCAGCAAACGTTTGTGCCCAAAGTCAGCCCGTGCAGCATTTGGGAACTAATGCCACAGGCCCACGTCCTTCACACTTTGGTTTTCACTTTAAGATCCTTTTCTTAATAAGGAATAATGAACATCAACACCCAGTTATTCAGTAAAGCAAAGCATATAAGCAATTAAATTAAATTAAATTAGCACAGCCAGGCAAACAAAGCAGTAATCACTCAAGTCCTCTATTTAGGCTGCAGCCATAGTGATAGACTGAAGAATAACAACATGTTCCACTAAAGACAATTCCTATTAAATATATATTTTCTGAAAATCTCAAACGCTGAATAAATACTATTTTTTGTGTCACAAAAGATTCCTTTCAAACAGGCCTCTCCCTCTGCCTTCAAAACGTGACAAATCCCAGACAGGAAGGGTCTTTTCTAAGCTTCATTTTGTGGGAGTACATTCAGCATTATCTTCTCCATACAGTTTTAGCCTGAATCCTCCTGGGAGGCTCCAGCACTTTCCTTGAATGTACTAAACCCAGGATTGGCCAGTCCAGCACAGGAAAGGATGAAGGCATTAGAGAATAGTCTTGGGTCAAGAGTTATTATTGCTAGAGGCCTCCAAAATCTAGTTATGGGTTTCAGCAAACCCTGTGGGCTCTTATGATAATGCTTTTCTACAGTATTATTGTTATATGGCACTAAATCAGTCAGATTCATGAGCAACAAGAGGTCAATGTCTGATTGAAATTCATAAGGTCAAAAAGGAAACTAAAAATCAATTTATAAGATATGAAGATTTAGGTTCAAACTATATCCACGAGCAATAAAATTTCACATCCATAAATGTAAGAAATCAGTTATTAAACTTGAGGGGGGGAAGAAGACTTATTAAGTTTTACACACACATAAGGCAGCTAACACATAATTTTATCAGACATTACTGAAATCCTATGTGTAATATAAGAGATGATGGGCTAAAATGCTAAATGGTTTAGCACTAAATTATTAAGTGATGTATCCCCAAGGTATTAAAAAGATAAGAAATGCAGAGCAGGTGTCTCTCCCACCAACTCTTGATCACCAGTTTAAGTGCATATTGATAACAAATGCACTTTAGAGGCAAAATAGTATTAGTAATATTTTTGCAGTGTGAAAGGCTCATGTCAGAATGACTAAAAGCTTCTCCCTGACAAAGAAATGTTCATATATACACATATATAATATGTATATACATCTATAAAATCATGTTAAGTGTTTGCTCCCTGTAGAACAGAAAGGAGCCTCCAGTGAGTTGGAGCAGTTTGAGACTTTTACACAAGTAAATAATGGAGGGGGAATAACAACTTTGCCACTCTGAGAGGAGAGTTACAACAAGCACTGGTACCTGCTCTGAAAGGAAAAGGCATTTTATTAAAATCCCAGATTAATGGGGATTCCTGTAAGCCAGAGGGGATAAAAAGGGGATCCTGCAGAGCACTGGGGTTCTTCCCAGCCTTGCCAGTGGATTTCACAAGAGCTCTCATTTCCTTTGCTGTCAGTTTTCCCATGGTCCCACCTTTGGGTTGGTGATTGCTCAAAACTGGAATTTCAGTGGGTTTCAAAGCAGGTCCAGCTACAGATCCCAAAGGATCCAGAATTCCTCTTTCTGAGTTGGGTGTTTCTGGAGTGCTCCCACTCCAAGGACAGTGAGATCAGACCAACAACACTTCAAGCTTTAGAACAAGGGGAATCAAACCCAGCAAGAAACAGGGTTGAGTTTTTTCCCTCCTCATAATATTTGGGTTTTCATCAGCCTTTCCAGGTCAGAGACCAGCATTTCTATTTCCAGGCTTTGCTCCCTGGATGGGAATGCTTTCTGAGAGACAGAAATACAAAAATCTTGGATAAAAAGGTGGCTGAAGGGATTTAATGAATTCCTGCAGGAGTGGCCAGCATTATATCATCGGTGGGGAGACAAGATGAGTTCAGAAAAATCATCTCAAATTAAGGCAAGTCATAATTTTAGAAGTTTCTCCCCTTTTTTTTCCTCTACATAAGCAAAATTCCGTTACTTAGGATTTGTTAATGGAACAAGCAACCAAAAAAAAATCAGGTTTTACAACAAAAAAGAACATTCTTGTTTACAATGTAAAATTCCCTACAAGTGCTATGATTGTTGTATTAACCATTTTGTAATTTAGCACAGTTTTAATTATAATACAAAAATTATAGCTAATTATGTAAAATGATACATCCTGTGTCCAGCAGGACCCCTAAACTCCCCTGTAAAAATGAAATAAGGGTCTATTAATGCAATAAACCTACTTAATAAAAGTTGCTTTCATATTCAAAACCAAAATATTAAAGCATGCTCCATATCTGAAAGTCAAAAGTGAAGGAATAAATTAACTAAGGTTAAGAACCTTGTAGCAGCTGACTAACAAAGCTCTAGGGCATTATAAAATTTCATGCTCTTGTAATAAAAAGGATAAAGAATTGGCTGGAAGACCACTAAAAGTTAAAATAAATGAACATAAAGGAGATGAAAAAGCTTGACACGACTGAGACCACAAATGTGTAAAGACCAAAGACACAGTTTTAAGCCATTAGAGGACTGAATTAAATGCAAAATGAATCCTGGTAGTAAATTAATAGAAAATTACAAAGGTAAATGAGCTCTGGTTCACGGTTACAGAAAACTTTTTAGAGCATTTTTTTTTTCCTGGTACTTGAAAACATAGAAGTGGGATGAGTTAAATTCTGGCACATGCCCAAACCAGAAACAATTCTTTAAAATTCTTCATAAAGGGAAAAAAAAATTCACATTTTTTAGAACAGACAGAACACACAAGATATTTCATATGAGATGGGAGCAATTCACCATTTAAATCTTTATTAAAAAATTGGTTTTAGACTGTGGCAAAGTTTTACCTTTAAGCTCAGTCCTACTTTCATTTGTGTAAACCTTGGGAGAAGATCAAATATTTTAGAGTTGTTTTCTTAATATTAATCAGTGGATAAGATTGAGAGGGGAAGAGCTTGAAAGAAAGAATTGCAAGATGCTGAAGAGCAGATTAGAACCCAAAACAAAGAGCCAAAGGCAGCCAAAATCCATAGTTTGTAAAATCAAATATAATCAAAACATGGGAAGGAACAAACCTCTGGCCTTGGCATGTTCTTTGTTCAGCAGCATTTGCAGTGTTTGTCTCTCTGGCCACTGATGTGTTTGGAAAACCTGAGGATGAGAAAAGTGGGAATTATGAATCTCACTTGACTTGCTAAATAAAACAAAAAAAAAGGGGATGTGGGACAAGAAAACACCTTTAAACCTCAAACTTCAGTGTTTTGGACCCCAAAGTACCCAAGATAAAATCTCTGCTCTGGTTAAAATGCCCAGAAATGGTCCTGTTCCAGCTCTGGAAGACAGGGATGGGCTCCTGGGCAAGGCAGCCCTCAGAGAGGGATTTTTGCAGCCACCCTGAGTGGGTTTTGTGACAGCTCCCCAAATACATGAGAGAGGATCTAATTGCTCTGCCAGTTTTAGCCAGGTGTAGAAAAACTACAGTAACTTTTGGGTGGAAAAACTTCCAAGTTTGATAAGTTTAAAAGGAGCAAATTAAAGTCTTTGGAAATGAAGGAGCTGGTGGGAAAAGCTGAAGTTCGACAACGTTAGTGATAAGAGCCCATCAGTTCCCTTCATTAACAAAGTGTCCTGTTCCTTTTTCGGGAGCAGAGCTGGCACATCAATCTGGCCATTTCTAATGAGATAGAGGATGGCTCTGCACGGGCCAGCCTTGCTTGTCAGCCACTGCCTGATGGGTTTAAAGTAAGAAATGATCCTTCATTAATTAACCTTCACTTGCTATGTAGATTCACTCATTGAGATGCAGGTAATTAAGGCAAGGTCATTTCAAGGACCGACAGAGGGAAAACAGCAATGCAAAGGTGGGGGGTTGTTTTGATCCAGGGCTCTCCCTGCAATTGTTTCAGGGTGACAGTGACACAGTCAGAAGTGGCATTTTTGGGGAAAAAAAGAAAACCACCCTGGTTTTTTCTTTAATGTGACACCCCAAGGCTGAATTGGTTTTGGACCCAACTTTCTAGACTTGGTTTTGGGGTAGATTGGGGAANGGTCATTTCAAGGACCGACAGAGGGAAAACAGCAATGCAAAGGTGGGGGGTTGTTTTGATCCAGGGCTCTCCCTGCAATTGTTTCAGGGTGACAGTGACACAGTCAGAAGTGGCATTTTTGGGGAAAAAAAGAAAAACACCCTGGTTTTTTCTTTAATGTGACACCCCAAGGCTGAATTGGTTTTGGACCCAACTTTCTAGACTTGGTTTTGGGGTAGATTAGGGAAAAAACTCAAGGAAATTCAAGATGAAAAAATAATAATACATGGAATAGAGGCAGGAATGAGCTTATTGGGAGGTCTTGACAGTGACTGAAATATCCCTGCAAAAAAGACTCTCAATCTTGGGTCTCATTTAAAGTAATAGTCCCCAATTAAAACAGAACCACTTCAGTTAGAAAACTTCCTGTAAAAAATAGAAGTGTAATTTGTCTTGGTGTTCAGATTAATTTCCCTGACTTTTAACCCTTCCCAATGCACATAACCCTGTGGAGAGCTGGGCAAGGCTCCCTCATTCACAGGTGTAAAAGTGCAATTAGAAACCCTCTGTAGCTTGGGGATATAAGAGCATTTTGTGCAGCTCCTCCAAATTAGTTCCTCCATCAGCCCAAGACGTGTGAAGCTCCAAACTTTGATCACTGTTGAGAGCAAAGTGAATATATTGAACCTGCAAATAGCCTTTAGCTCTTTCCAAGTGGCTCCCTGATAATTTGAGTGTTAGATGGAAGTTGCATGTTGTAGATTTTAATAAAGTCTCTTCCATTTGGTTTGCTGGGCACCACTTGCTGGGGGTTCTGTGACCTGCTCCCCAGCATGGCCCATTATCAGCACTTAACCTTGAGAGTTGTAAAGACAGAACATTTAATCTGTTAAACACAGCCAGAATCACAAGGTTATATAATTACAGGTAATTTGGCTTAGCACTTCTAATGCTTTTCAATTATGAAAATAAATTTGAGTGAAAATTCCCTTCTCAAGAAACGGAGGAGAAACGAAAAAGAGTCAAGAAATTCGAGTAGCAAAGAACAAAAATATTTGTTGAACTCTGGACATAAATCTGGTTCAATTAAGGCCTTTAGTAAACTTCTACAAACCAAATTTAGAGTTAGCAGTGGAGCAGAAATTCCTGAGGCAGATAAGGATGAATTTGAAATTCCTTTTCTACAAATATTCCTGATAAGGAGACATGAGAACATCCAGAGAATCACCATCTCCTTATGGAAATTCCA
>VYZS01033405.1:18270-35057 GCA_013400695.1 Neodrepanis coruscans
GTTTTTGTTTAAATGTTTTAGGTGGTGAGATGGTGCATTAGCTGCACGCTTCTCTTGCTGAAGATCATCCAAAATACATGAACACATCGTGGCCTTTGGGAAGGGCTGGATTCACAGAGCATTTAAATGAGGTTTTTTCAGCTATTGCATGAAGATATTTTTGCACTCTGAGGGGAATAATGCAGAGCTGTGGAAGGTTCCTGTACCAGCACAGCTCTCTCTCCCCACAACACGCTCCAGAGTGGAGAAGAGCTTCATATGCAAAAAATCCAGGCTTCACACCAAGATTTTAAAGCTGTGCTCAGCTTTTTTTTTTTTAAATTATTTATTAATTTTTTGGGAGAGTGTGAGTGGCCTGTGTGCATCCTTGCCTGTCCAAGGGTGTCATGACGGGGCAGCCACCTCACCTGATTTATGCAGGGATTAGTCAGGGATGCAAATTAGACATTGCAATGTTTGTACACTTTGCTTGAAGCCTTGGTCTTAATGACTCACCTCCCAAAACAAAACTAATGATGTTGAAGAGCAATATGCAAATATTTGCTCTTTGACAATGACATCTTCAAGAAGCAGCCAAGGCTCCTGGATCATTAGTAAGGCCAATCAACCTCCTCAGAGTAAACAACCAAGTCAATGAGCTCAGGCTCTTCTCCTGCTCACAACTGACTCGGAATTACTTTCCCATTTTCCAAATATAATCAAGACCCAACATTTATTTTGAGTTCTGGCCAGATTTAGGGGAGATATTTTTGTCAACATTCACTGCTCAGGCACTTCTTCAACCCCCACTGAGCCCCCCCTGAGCTTTGCCTGTATCTGCTCCTCCTTTCTGGTCTTTGTGGTGGGCACAGACTCCTTTTGGGTTTCTGACACTGAGTGGACTCAGATCACCTGGTATTATTTTTGCTCCAATCAGGCTGCATTGAGACATGATACCCATATGTAAAATCTGCTCTCCATAAATGTTATGCAACATCCCCTTAAAAATTGCTGTTTCAGTTAACATTTCTGCCCATAAATCAGTCACTGGAATATTCAGAGAAAGCAAATACGAGAGGGGTGTGAAGACAGCTGAAGGCTATTCAATGTTTTATTCAAGGGACTTTTCATGGAAAATATTTGGAGGTATTTGCTTAGTTCTAATCATTACCATGGGACACCCTGCAAATCCAATAGTAACAGAAGTGCCAAAACTTGAAAGCAATTAAACTTGTTTGAGGAAAGAAATTTTCATTTGAGATTTGCATCGAAATTTTGGTGCAGGAAGGAACAGCCCAGCTGAGCCCAACTCCACAATCCTCCCACCAGGGATCCACCCCAAGCTCTGTGAGACCCTCTGTGACCACAGGCAGCTTTTCTTTGCTCTCCATGATTTTTGCCAGGGGTTTGGCCATTGCTGAGTTACTCTCCCATTTTCCAAATATATTCAATACCCAACATTTATTTTTTTTGCATTTCCTGTGAAATATTGGAGCCAACACGGCAGTGTTGGGACAGAGGTGCTGAGGGAAAGCATCATGGGCTGGGTTTGGCTGCACCCAGGACAGAACAGTGGAGCATCAGGGAAGGGTTGGATACTGCACCCAGAGAGAAAACAGTGAGAATTCATAGAAATCCAGTGCTCTGCTCTGCTAAAGCATCAGATAATAAAGACATTGCAGCTGAGACATTTGGTCGAATTTTGGGAGGCCAAAAAGATGAAGGCATTTCATAAATTAGGCTGGCTGGCTGAACTCTTGTAGCAGAGAAAAGAGCCAAAGAACTACACAGGGTGTTTTTTTCCCTTCAGAATTCAGCACTTAGCAGCTCCTCAATTACTGTTTCAAGATAAAGCACGAATGCAACAGCTACTTTACACTATATTTCATATTTTCCTCTCTCATGAATGTAAAATTGCAGTGCTGATCACACAGCCAAATCCTAATATCCACATCCTAAAAAAACCTGTTTCTGTGCAGGGTGGTTTCAGCTGAGTTTGAACAGCTGGCCTTGGACATGGCAGGAGTTAAAACCACCTTCAGGAATGGGCCTTTCCCCAGTCCATAAAGCACTTGTGGGATGGGCCCTCCAGGCTCTGCCTGGGATATGATTTAAAAAATAACAACCAGCTGACAAAGGTTGCACAGAGTAACACAGAACATGAGCCACGAGCAGAAAATAAAAAATCTACATAAAAGCTCCATCCCCTCCCTCATTCTGCAGTGTCTGGTCCCAGCTCTGCCATCAGTTGCAGGGTACAATGACTTTGCACGTTGTAATTGAGGGTGTAATTGAACCAATTTTCTATAATCTGCTGTACATCCCCAAAGCAAACCCTGAGCTACCCCAGAAACACTTGCACATTAAGTGTCTCCAGGCTCCACTTCTGTCACAGAACTTTTCATTCCAATGTTTAGTTTATAGTGGTGCCATTAGGAAATATTAGAGGTGTTAACATTTTAATGTAATGAGGTAGATGCAACTTTTCTTTTCTTTGCAGTATCAACTCTCTGGAAGTTCTGAAAACTGACATTCTGTAATAAGCAAGAAAAAAAGCCCATCAACCAAAACCCCAAACAAATGAAAAGAGGAAATTTAGGTACAATATTCCAAATACCTGGTGCTGATGTGCTGAACCACAGGATAAACTTTGGTCTTCTTGAGGTGTGAAATTAGGGGGTTACCTCCACATTGGGCCAGGGAAGAAGGAGAACCCATCTCTTTCTTAGCCAAAATACTCATTTGAGCTATTTAGATGCCAACAAGGTGCTCCAGCACATGCCTGAACCACAGCCCAGTCAGGTCACCCAGTGCCATAAAAGAACATTTGATCATTTGCACAAAGCTTGAGAGAAGGCTGGTGACTTGTTATCTGTAAATCCAGTGAACTTCTGGCACCTCCTGTTGCCTGGGTGAGGCAAGACATCCATTCAGCTCCTAATGGGGGGAAGTTGAGACCCGGGATGATTTGTTTTCCTGATGTAAATGTGGCCCAGAGCTATATTTTGTGAATGGGTGATAGATCTAATGAAAGCATTATCCCTTCACCACGATGCTGAAGGCTGATGAGCTGAACACTTGGAGGTGTTTAGGTGCTCAGAAACACAGGTAGGGACTCGTAAAAATCCTTTTAAGCACCTACTGGCAGACTTATGAGCTAATATTTTAAATATCTGGGTGATCAATTAATGCTCTACAGAGGTGGCAGATATGAATCCTTTTTCCTCCAACATGAAATGAAATGTTCAGAGAATGCTGAATCATGCAAGATGCAAGAAGGCAAAACCCTCCTTCTAAAGGTATTTTTTTTCCCCTGTGGGGGAAAATTCAAACTGTAAAATTCTGACTTAATGTGGAAATCTGGCAATTTCAGTGAGGCATTAGTTGGGGAAGTTTTTTAGGTCAGCCTGGGATTGTGGATGAGGGAGGAATGAGTAACACTGCCTCTGAGTAGCTAAAGCCCTTGTGGCTCTGGGATGTTCAGAGAGCAGCCTCAGCCTCATATATCTTATTTAATCAAAGAATATATAACTTCATCAGAGCTGGCTTCAACTTGCAAGTAGAAATAAACCACTTCTATTACTGGAAATTATTAGATACTCACATCACAGCAAAACACCCCAGGTTTTTTTCCTTTCTGGATTCACAGCTGAAGAGAGAGAAGAGAAGGAAGAATGAATGTAAAAGAGAGAAGCAACAGAAAAATAAAAAAAAAAAACAACAACCCAACACTGTTTGTACATAAATTCTTTTTTACTTTTAATGAAGACTGAGTCTAATCTGAGTTTGGCAATTCTTTTCCCTGGGGCTGAGGGGAAACGCTGGAATCACAAGCTCTGAAGTCATCCCTGGGCTTGCAGTACTTGAAGGGCTGAACTCAGGAGGAAAACACACTGGGGAACATCTCCCAGACACTGTCCAAGGCTCCCTGTGCCCCAGGCCCAGCCAAGGGGGCTGGGAGGGGGCTCCCATCAATGCTGCCCATGAAGGGCAACTGCAGGTTAATCAGGAAAAATAAGAGCAGCCTGGCCCAAGCTTGGGTTTAGTTAATCCACTTGAATGTTGCTAAAACAGCAGCACAAAGCAAAGTCAGTGCACAAGGGAAATGGGAATGGTTTCTTTAGTCAGCAGCACTGACCACAACTATCATCATACTGGGGGTCAAAAATCAAAAAATCATCTGGAAGAGCAGCATTACCTAATGGAGGGGTGGGAATCACTCCCCTCTGGTCTGGTTTCAAACAAACCTTCCAGTGAATTTGGGGGCTGCAGCCCAACTGTCCCACCCCTCCCCAGGGAGCTGCCTCGGGTGCATCTCACAGAGACACTTGGACAAGACACCTGAACTGAAGGGCATCATGTCCCACTCCCAGAGGGTGTGAAGCCATGGTGCCACAGCCAAGGACAATATTTGGGGCCTCATCCCCTGCACAGGTCTCTGAGTAAGAGAGAGATAAACAGCAAACATTTTCAGAGACTATCTGGATGGTCTAAAGTCTGCTTTCCACCTTGACTCCAAAGCTGGCAGTGTTGAAATAATCCTTGAGATGACCCCAGTTGTCAAAAATCAAATAGGATTTATAAAATACTTTAGGATTGTTGCAGAGGAAAGGTGCTGTAGAAATAGAAGGTGTTATTATTATTATTACTATAATAAGACAAGCTCCCCATGTCCCCTGGCGATAATGCAGCTCACTGGTAGGGATAAACTATGGAGCCAACAGGAACCACATTATTGCCTCATAAAATGGGACACCTGCCCTATTATCCCTTAAATAATAAGTACATAAACCAAATTTGACTGTAATAATAAAACATAACGGTGAAATATTTATGGGTGATTTTTCAATGCCACAAACGAGGATTAAAGCCCGCGGTTCCTGGTGGGTTTTTCACAGAGTTTTTCACTGGCAAATCCTCCCCGTGAGGTCCTGCACAGCCTGACCTGGGAGGTGTTTGGGAGGCTGCAGAGCCTCTGCTAAAAATGAGATGGAGAATTTCCAACATGATAAAGAGCCACAGAATCCCCCCCTTGCACCCAGTAGGCAGAGAGGGGAGAGGTACTTTTGGAGCAATGCAGGCAGGAAGGTGGTTGTTAGTGAGGAAAACATTGCAGTCAGGTCTGTCCTCCCATGGAGGTGCAGATAACACACTTGTGCAGGTATTAACAAGAGCAAATGGTTAATTAAGGCAGCTCAGGAGCTGGGGCCACGTTCAGCCACACAACACAACTGTGGAAATGCAACCTGGGCTTAGACCTCAGATAAACAGCACTGAGTCCTTAATAAACCAATCCTGAGCCCTTAATATGACAAACTAACAAATCCTATAAAGAATTACTGCAGGGGTAGCAGCAGATTACATCTTTTACATCTCAGAATTTCTCACTTACCTCTCACCTTTTCTAAATTCTTGTAACTGAAAAAGCCACAGGGAGGGAAAAAAAAAAAAAAAAATCACGTTTTCTGATTGTTCATTTGGCAGAACAGTGCAGATAAACAGCTTCCATAATTTCTTCCACAGAGTTATTTCCATATTCATTTCCCTACTCTTCTGTGGGATGACTTCTGATAGAGCAACAAAGAGAAAAAAAAAGGAGTTTTTAAATAAGGAATTGTATTTCAAAGTGAGAGAATTTGTTAAAGGCATCTGAGGCAGCAGAACCTCTAACCTGTGAGTACTTTCAATGTACTTTAGATTTGAAGTTGTCAGGGTCACATTCTCAGTTTTTGAAAAGCACTCACGTCTGGCTCCCGAGACAGAGCCTGATTTAGTCTTTTATAGGCACACAGTACATGCTCTAATTAACCCAACTTAATTTCTGAGAGCAGTCCCAGTGTCTAATAGCCATGATGCAATATTTAGCAGATTATATTGCTGATTATTTTATAAGACACCAGATAAAAATAAGAATATCTGAATGGCACCTTCCCTTAGCACTGCCTTCCAAATAACTGCAGGATTTGATTTGCCCCTTTTTGGAGCAAGAAGGGGTTATTTAAAGCCTGGCTTTAAATTTATTTCACACCTGATGTTTTCCATGGCTGTTCCCCAGTGCTTGGGAGTGCAGGACAGTTGTGGGTGCACAGAGTGACCTGCACAGCCCTCAACATCCATCCCACAGCCCCCAGGGCCAGCTGGCACTCTGAAATCACTGCCTGCCCCAGTCCTGTGCATTTTGGCAGGTGTATTTCCAAACCCTCCAACTCAGAGGCAGTTTTTCTCCCCCTGAGCTGACACAGACACACACAGAGCTCACGTGTGTGTGTGTGTGTGAGGATCTCTTCATGCCTCTCCTTCCCTGTGCTGCCTCACTGCTTCAAGAGTTCCTGTGTTTTCTCTTTGTATCATTCTGGCTCCGAGTACTAAAAGCCACATCCTGTTATGTTTGGTTGCTAGGTGGAGAAATGTTATCATGGGCTTCAGCAATAATTTATCCATAGAGCTAGAGGAGCTGTCATGTACTTCTGACAGTGAGCTGCAGCACTTTATCAGCTTGCCTGTAAATCAACCGTGTGTGGGTGAAGATGCCAGCAATGTTTGATCTCTCTCAGACACTCTAATAATCTGCTTTTGTCTGATTGATTCCTTCACATCACCAAGCACATTGCAACCGAGAGTGGAGTGCCCTCTGTTTATCTCCCTTGGTCATCTGCTTGAGGGCAACAGGGCAGAAAATGCTGTTCTCGCCGAGATGGAAGAGTTTTTTGGAATTAGGGGCTTTACATCATATCCTGGAGCAGGTTTAGTCCAGTAAATCAATGATAGCAGAATTGAATGCACCATAAATACCTCAAACCGTATCTCTTACAAGAATGTAAGAGTAATTCATAGAAACAGGAAAGGTAACTTTGCTGGGAAGAATTACGACCCCTACAAGCTCCAGACATGCAGGTCTTTTATGGCCCGTGTTTACATCTCCCCTCCTGAACTTGGGCAGAACGTGCTGCTCTGGCATTTGGTTCCAGGCACTTCAGAGAGAATATTGAGCAGAGCAGGACGCTGTCAGAATTGATCACTGCCTCTCAAGGCAAAGCCCAAGTTTTTTTCTAAATTTCTGTCAACTTCTGTTTCCCGCAGGAGATGCCAAAGCTCCCTCTCGTGCCTGGATCTGGGCAGTGCCTCCTGCCAAGGAATCTACGGAGCCCAAGCCCCTCCAGGAGGAGGGAGAAGCGTGTGCCCGTTGCAGTGGATAAATGGATCTGACTCTGTTTGGGTTTGTACATCCCACTGCTCCCCCGCTGGAAAATCAAGAGCTCTCCTGGCAGCAGCTCCTTGTGCACGACCTGGGATCCCTGGCAGGCTTGGATTCCTTGGATTCCTGACCCCTGTGAAAGCTGAGGGCGGAAGATATTGAGGATGTGATTGACTAAATCCCACCAGGGGAAGCATTTGGTTGTGGTGTCCCCTCGTGGGTCACAGTGGGGTGGCACAGGCAGCAGGATATTTGGGGAATGCACTGATCTCAACCCAGCACACCAAGGGGAAGGGATGGTGTTTCATAGCACCACCGAATGCTAAAAAAGGGTGACAATTCACACTGCATAATGTATTTGTAATTGTGCTTAAGGCAATGAGAAGGGAGGAATTCGTGGAAGGCTTCTGGCATACGGTGTAGTGGATGCTGGTGGAGCAGTTACATCTCCTCCAGAGTGACTGCATGGAGTGGTGGAGATCCAAGACAGTGGAACCACTGCATCCTCCTTGGCCCATCCCAGGGATTTCCCCGAACTATTTTATAAATGGTTATGGGGACAGGTTTCTTGGGAAGGCACCCCTTCCTGTCACAAAGGCAACACACCCTCTGTGCTGCTTCTCCACGTGGACAAACCCTTGTGCTGAAAGCCAGACTTGCACTCACAGCAGGTTTTTTCCCACCACACACATCATAAAAGCATGGAAAGGGATAAAAGCAAGGAGACCTGAACTTACCACGTGTAGCAGGGGGTGTTCTCCATTCTTTCACCGACAGGCATCATCGAATGCCATCTAGTTTTAGTGAGTGTTGCAGAACATGTGGGGGTGTCTCCTTGGAGCCCTGAGCTGCCACCCCTTCAGCACTGGAACCCAAAGTGCAGGTACTGACAGACCTGTGGACACAGAGGGGTCACCAGGGAGCTGATGGTGCTGCACACACAGCCCATGGAGTGACAGGGACAAGCTGGGAGGGTTGGAAACTCAGAGCTGGGTTCTGGTTTGGACACAGTGCCTGACCTTTCCTTGAAGCCACTTACCTGCAGTCAATTGGTCTGTAATTCCCAAAGTTTGCCAGGAAACAGAGCCAGACCCCTACTGGATAAAGGCAGCAGGGAAACACTGAAAGGCCCCACTTCTGGCTTTACTTTTGATTTGGTAGTGGATGTTCATGAAGTCTGTGTTCAGACTGGCTACTGAGCACTGAATGGTCTTAAAAATACTCCTTCTAAACTGCTCTTCAGCTCTATGTCACCAATTCATTAAAGTTAACCTACTAATATATCTCAAATGCTACTCACTTCTAGTATTGCAGTATCAGGGTTGGCACTTGCTAAAGGAGAACTAAGAAATTAAAATTAAAAATAAGCAAAAATGACAAAAAAAAAAAAGAGGAGAACCAGGAAAGGGAAAAGGGAGCATGGCCACAAAAACTCCTCTTCCAATAACATCAGGATCTCCTCAAGGGAGATGTATAAGTAGAAGATATTACATGGCTGAACAGTAAATATCACATTTCTTTTTACAAGCATGTTTCTGCATTTTATTATATCTTGACTGGCAGATCCATAAATTTTGGGTATCCAGTCTAAGAGAGGACAGGCTTAGGCTCTCCAGGCTGTTTTCTCCATGGCTTTAAGGGGTCAGAGGCATTTTGCTATTCCACAACAAATAGATTAATAACTGGAAAATTTAATATGTGTTTTCAGCAGCAAGCAAAAGGAATTAATAAAGACTTACCTGTATTTAGGAGTTTAGTTCTAGAAAAATAATTCCTAGTCCATTCATGGCATTAAAAGCCCTGAGTGCTCTCCCTGCCACCCAACTTCCCCGTGGCACTTCCCAGAGGGGTGTGAAAAGAGTTGCAGCCCCAGAAACTACTTGGGTAACTCCAAATCGAGTATTTTGCTGCTGCTGTCAGCCAGCAATGTGTTATTTCCTGAAGTATAATCCCAATAAGTAGCATTTCTGGATCATCTACCCAAGTGCTGGCCGATGGTGAGTGATTGATTGAGGTTATGACATGACTTTTACAGACAGCACTTTCAGGGCTGATGCAAACACATGGGACTTGCTTGTTATTTTGTGGTAAAGAAAAACACTTGGAGATGGGAGGTGGAATTTCTGGCAGCTGGGAGACTTCAGTGATTTGACGTGAGGCTGTTTTTGTTTGATGGGGGAAGGCAGGTCTGATGAAACCTGCCATGCAGTTTACAATAATAATTAATATCATCAGCGTGTTAAAGGGGAAAACTCACCAACTCATCCGTGGCAAGTCATTGGAAGACACATTTCCTGTAGTTTGGTTTTGCCCTTGTGCTTAAAGGAATCATTTTACCTGGTACAAACTGCCAAGGAAAGCCAACCTGATTTCATGCTGCCTCCCTTTGAGAATATATTGATTTAGGCCTGGCCAAACTGGACCTACCTTGTCACATATTAAAATTGCAGTCCAAGGTTGTGTGCAGCCAGAACACCACCGAGATGACAAGTCTGGAGCAGAGAAGGAAACATCTTACTTTACAAATGGTGTTTGTAGTGGAGTTATTTCATTTTTTTCAGGGGTAAATCAGAGCCCTGCACGTGAGCAGCATTTCTCAGCTGTAAATCCCAGCCTGAATAATTTCCCAGGTATTGAGCCTATTCCTCTGCATTGTTAATCTCAAAGTCCTTGTAAAGAAAGGATTCAATTTTGAAGCCTAAGTGGAGGCTATTCCAGTAAAATCATATATTGGTGAGGCATATAACATGCTATAAAGTGTTTGGGGTGAACAAGGGCCCTGAGAGCAGGGCCAAGAGCAGTACCATGAGGGATGAGCTCAAGCCTAAGCTCAGCCTATGAGAAAAACAGGAGGATATGAGTGAGTCTTAAATCCTGCCTGTAAAAAATAATATTCCTGTCTTTTCCTGCTCTCTGTCTCCTCAGGAACCACTGTCCAAAAGGATCTCCTGACCTCTTCTGGTACAGCAGAGAAGGGCTTAAATTCTTCCTTTTAAAGCTGGGTAACAGCATTGATGCCCACTCAGATCAGAGTGGGAACACTCAGGGTGATCCAGCTTTAATTCCCTCCTTTTGCAAAGTGTCCTTCCAGCCAGATACAGTAAAGTGCCTTAGAAACAAAGTGCACTTATCATCTGAAGCTTGACTTGACTGAAAAAGGAGGAGATGTGGATGGAAGGCTGTGGACAAAGAAAATGTGTGCCTTCCTTTTCATCCTGTTGGTGATTTCCAAAGAATGGTTCCACATTTCACAGCAGAGAACAAGTGGATACAGCAGAGTTCTTGGCAGAGTGAATCAACCCCTCAGAAAGTCCTTTCCCAAGGTGTTTCCCAAACCTGTGAAGCTCCTGGTAGGTCTTTTTCTGGCACTGCAAACCTCAAGAGGATTTTTTGCACAGTAGCACAACGTCAGCAGGAAAACTGGAAACTGCCCTTCTTCTGTGCAAAATGACCCCAAATTTAGCAGGGGTGTGTGTGTGTGTGTGTGTGTATATTTCTATGGGGGGAGGGAGGGCTGGAATATTTCAATTCCTTATTTCAAAGCTGCTTGGTTCAGGTTTGCCCCTTGCCAGGCAGGTTCCCTAAGGAGTTAGAGGGTAAAAACAAGACTTTCTTTCCTCCTCCTGTGTTTTCAAAGAGGGCACATGCTGCTGGTGCATTTTTTTAGGAAAACATGGTAGTTTAAGAGACAAAGATGTCCTGAAATGAGCCCCTCCACTATAAAAAGCCCCTTCTTCCACTCTCAGTGTGGGCTGAGTGTTGGTCTATCCCTGCCCAAGTGGGGCATCCTCTGTATCAGCCCCAAATGAGTTGGGAAGGCACTGCAGGGTGGATGAGCTCAGCACAGCAGGAGACCCCAGGATGGCTGAATTCCTGTTTATCTGGACAAGGGCTCCACATTGCTGATTCTCAGGGCTGCAGAAATATTTACAACTGACATATCTCAGTAGATCAAAGGAAGCTGCTGCTGCTGCTTAGCATTTCTGGCCTGTAATCTGCATTAATGTCTGTGCTCTTTCCAGATTTATCTGAAATGTTAATGAAAACACTGAATTTGCCCCAAAGCAGCAGAAATTTGGAGGAGAAAGTGGGATGAAATTTGCCATTAATATCACTGGCTCTCTCAGTGCAGATCTGAGCCAGGCAGGTGTGGGGGGGTCACAAACCACAGGGAACTGACACCTTTTCTCCCCAGGTGCCATGAAGGTGCTCCAAAGCTCTGCAGCTGAACCTGCTTTAGGCTGTAAAAGTGCAAAGGAACTGGCAAACCCTTCCAGCTGAGGGGATGTTGCAGGGAGGGCTGATTTTTTAATACTCAAACGCAAAGGTATTGCTGCCCTTTCTTCTCCCATGAGCAAAGTCACCCGTTTAGGACACAAGAAGAGGCTAAGCCACCCCAGCAACAAACCTGCAGCTCCCCCATGGTGGCCCACTGCTCTTTTCCCTTCCTGCAAGCACTTCCCAGAGTCCCAGAATCATTTAGGTTGGACAAGTCCAACCTTTGGCTGCTCTTGTACCAGTGGCTGTGGTACATCAGTGCTGGTATCAAACAGGGACTTGATCTGGTGAAAATATCCAAGATTTGAGTACCTGTTCCTGAGCACACAATTTAAAAAAATAATTAATTGAGATAGAAAATTCCATGAGAGCTGTTCTGCAAAGAGAAATCAGCATCTAATGGCTCATTTCTTCTCTGGTTTGCTCTTAATAACAAAGAGGATGTACCAGAAATCATGGTGAGAGTCTGAGGCCACACTGTAATGTCCTGGAAGCAGAGCCATGGCAGCTTTTCCCAGTCCTTGAGATGGAGGTGTGCAAAACACGTCAGTGACAGACAAGGCATCAAGGACTGAGAAAAGCGAATTTCCTTTCAGCAGGAGGCATTCTCAGTGCAAATGAAAGCTGCTCCTCTAGATGTGGTATTAGAGATACAGGGGAACTGTAAATTGAGTATTTCAATACCTCTCCACCCCTCATTTTAAGCAGTTTTAAAAAATGAAATAAAGGGAAATGAAGGAAAGCTCTTTTGTGGTATTGAGAACAATCAAACACCGTGGGACTGGATGGCTTGGGGAACTGTTAATGGGATACAGACTATTGCAAGGTCACTGGTTCAAGCCTAGCTCAGATTAGGAGTAATTGGAAGTCATTATTACTTGATGGCTGTTCAGGAGTTTAAGTGACATGGGTTGGTGGTCCTAATGCAGCACTGAGTGAACACCTGCCTGTAACACACACACAGAAAAAAGGACATTGTTGGTGTCAGTTGAGTGCTTTCCATCAAGATTAAATAAAACATAAAATAAATAAACCCAAATAATTTACAAACAATCCTGTCACCTGCTTTTTCAAGTGTGTCATCAGTACCTCAAAGCTGGCATTTGGCTGCGAGGTCCTGACACAGAATCATGGAATCATTGGGGTTGGAAAAGCCCTCCCAGCCCATGGAGCCCAAATTGTGCCTCATCCCCACCTTGTCCCCCAGCCCAGAGCACTGAGGGCCACATCCAACCCTTCCTGGGACACCTCCAGGGCTGGGTAAGCCCTACCCAAGAGGATTTCTCCTCTCCTTGGTGCTGGAGGCAACAGCACTTGAAATGCCTCATTAAAAAAACAGATTGGAACATAAACCAGTGAATTGGATCTTACATTGGTCAACCCAGGTCCCAGGTAATGTGAACCTTCCAAGCACAGGGCAGGATTGCATCCCATGGGTCTGGGAATTCAGAGGAAAATGTGGTGCCATGAGTTTGGGATTTATGATAATTCAATAATAAGAACAGACTTTGGGTTAAACTGCATGTCTTGAATTTGGTTCTCTGTATTATATCAAAAAACCTTGGGTAGAGAGATGTAGTCTGTAAAATTTACATAAAGGATTTCATTGATTTTAAAACTCATTCAACTCCCCCTGAAAATCTTATTGTCTCTCTCTGGGTTTTATGATTCAACTTGTAGGAATCAAATTTGCAAACTCTGAACTTATTTAGACTTTGAATGTGCTCAACCATATAAAAAGCCTGAAGAGTTTCTCCCCAATAATCCCAATTACTCTCAACCCTTAATTGGCATTAATTTATTTAATGTGAGCTCTTGCTGAAGAGAATGATCTCAGTGCTTTCACTGGGACAGGGTTCCAAATGGACAAAGTATTTCACATTATCTACCGAAAATCCATTCTAGTGGGCAATGTTTACTATTCCTTTCACACACAATTATTCCTCTCAGTATTAATCAGACAATTTTTCAAAGGTGTAGTCATGAAATTAGACTGGCTCCATGCCTAATCCAATAGATGTTGCTCAGAGAACATATATCTTTGGATATATGTTATACCTGAAGGTATATGTTTTCTAGGCAGCTGAATTTTAGCAGAGTGACACAGTCCCAGGCAGGAGCCCAGCAGTACAAACAGATATTTTCTTGATGGAGAACTCATTGCTATGCAAAGCTATTTTTAGTTTTGTGCTTCACATGTTTTGGGTGAAAAAAAAAACCCAAAGCAGAGGTACTTCCCTAAGTAATGCTGTGCTGTGTGTGCCATGTTTGGGATCTGTCAGTGACTCAGGGCTTTAAATAAAAGCAGCAGACATCGTTTCCCTGGTTCATGCTGCATTACTTGGGTAAAAAGCAAACATCTCTGCAGAGTCATGGTGAGTAACACCAGTGTACTATGGCAACTCCTGCCTGGGAGAAAACCTCCCTGAGGGCACAGGAGAAAAGGGCTCATTCATCAGCAAGGGAAAAATTAGAAACTGAGGGTGTCCAAGGGAGAATATGTAATAACTCTGCTGAGACAATAACCTACATTTAAATCCAAACTGGAATCAATTTGGAACTCACAGTGATGGGTTCTGGAATATCTGATGCTCCTCAGCCTTACTCAGCCGAGGGAGACTGGAAAGCTGGGAGATTCCTTTTGTAGCATTTTCAAGTTAAATTATTAGGCTCAGGAGCCTCAGTGAATCCACAGGGTGGTATCACTAATACAAGTTTCTGCTGTGAACACATTGAACCAGAGTTTTGTGCCTGGAGAAGCTTCTCATCGGCCTCTTCTCTGAGCAGACCCTGCTCTGCTCCCCTCCAGAAGGAAACACCTCAAGTCTTGGCACAGCAGCCCTTGTGTGGCCTGAGTCCTTCTGCAATAAGTCCAAGTGAAGCAGCTCAGAGGGAGTATTGATCAGTTTGGAAACAGAAAGAAATCCAATTCTCTCTGCTTCCCAACAGAAGGGCCGTCCTGGGGCACCTGTGGGACCATCCCCAACCCCAACCCCCTTCCCAGACACAGCCCTATATCACACAGACATTTTTATAAGGCCCATTTCTCTGCTTTTTGCATTTAGAGATGCAGAACATGCTTTTACTTAAGAATCCAGCAGCTGATGAGACTCATTATTTCACCCCCTCGTTCCCGCGTTTGGAAATATTATTTTACTCCTAATTTTCAGCCTCCTCCTCCCTCCCTCTCTCTCTCTCTCACACACACACACACACACACTTTTATTTTTGTTGGTGACCACAAGTGTAGTTTCAGTAAATAAAGCTGGTGCTTGATAATGTGGAACGGCCAGGAGCTTAACTCTGCCCTTGGAGATCGCTTACATCAACCCAGCAATCAAAAAGTGCTGCAGATAAAATTTGTCATCAGGGATTTCCTACAAAAGAATTACAGTGGAGAAATAGCCTGATCGATACTATGGATTTTCACTGCAGGGGCTGATAGTCCAATTGCTGTGAAACACTCACACAGATAAAAGGGCACGGCTGCCACTTTGTTCCAGACTGCTGACTCAGCCAAAGCCTGGCAGGTATTTATAGGCCAAAGTGATACAGAATTATCACCTTGCAGTGCCCAGCTCTTGTTAGTTCTAAGATTGCCTCCCTTTATGGGATTGCTAAATGCAGGTGAATGGAAAAATGATGGCTAACAGCTGTCAAAATGCACCAGAATGAAGTACTTAAATCTTTTTTTATCCATTAGAAGGGTAACAACCAAACATAGATCATGGTGCAGACGTTGTAATGATATTTGGGGCCGGTAAACGAGGGGTTATAAACAATGTACATCTGATCAAAATGGGAAGGAAAATACAAAAGGGAAAAAAAGGCAATCATAAAAATTCTTCTTGTTACTTTACAATATGTGCCTTGCCATTTCCTCTGCTGCTTTTTGAAGGGATCTCCAGGCCCCTGGTGGAGGCTGGAAGACCAACCTCCAGCTCCATCAATGCCATGGTAATTTTATACCCCATGTACTGCATGGGGGTGGCTCCAGGAACAACTCTGCATTGTTTTAAGCCACTATTTTACACCCTCACCAAGACAAAATGCTGGTGGATATCTCATGTTAACCAAACAGCATTAAGGGCTCATTGACTTCAAGGGCTGTTTCACACATAGACCTTTGTAGGACCAGCCCAGGATGAAGGCAAAAGAAATACACCCATCTTTTGGTCCAAAAGGGAGCACAAAACATCTCTGAAGAGCCCATGATTGACTGTCCCCAGCCCTGGGTTGCTACAACTCCAGTACAAGCCTGAACATGTTTTTTAAGTGGCTCAAAAACAGTTTGAGAACTAGTTCAAATATGTTTTTACAAGTACTTTCTCAGCAGAGACAGAGCTGTGTTGGACTTCAGGATTTCTGGGGTTTTTTATAACCTCACCATCCATCTCCCAGAAAACTTAACATTCAGTTAAATAATTTTTTTTTCTAACATTCCCTTGCAAAACCACGACATCCTCAGCATATCACCAGCTCTTATATCACCACATTCATCACTCTGAGAATATTTCTTTTACTTGTAAATACACAGCTTGTCTTGGTGTGAGAGCAAACCAAGGGCCTGTGCCTCTTCTCATCCTGTGCTTTGAGAGGGCACTAAAAGGCCCTTTTGGGTGAGAAGGGTCATCCCAGTTGCCAGAAGAGGTTCACAGATCCATCATAAATAATTCCCTTCTAACTGCTTGTTTTTTCCCCTTGTTTTTAAAACCACCTTAGGTGTCTTGGAGAAACACAAACAGGAGGATTAAATGTTTGAAATGCCTCAAGAAGGTCACGGCCAGCAGTAGCTGAAATTCAGAGTGGTTTATGTACTTAATGCTTTAGACTTCATTTAACAGCAGAGCTTTAAAGCAAAGGAAGAAACACTGCACACAGACTGCCAACTTCATTGTTCAGGGCAGCACAAAGAACCTGGACTTAGGGAAGAAGTTTTCAGTGAGTTTAAGCACAATACAGGAGCTTGGGAGAGAAAATGCACAAGGCTTCAATTAAAATACTAAAATAGGAAGCAAAGTATTAAATTAAATAACCATTTGGTCGCCTCTAAGAAAGGTTGCAGGTTTCCAAACTGACATTTTTCCCATCCAGGAGAGAAGCCACACCTTTCTCTGAGCTCCATGGGGAAAATGACTGGAGCACTTGTGTGAAGTGGCTGGTGCTGGAGAATCAGAGCTGCTCTCATCACAGTGTTGTTGGATGAAGTTTACTGTCACCAGCAATAAGCAGTAGATAAAAGGAGGGAGGGGAGGGGGATAAGAAAACAAAAGGGAAAAATAGAAGCTAAAAAATTCACCAGAGGTTAAAAAAAACAAGGGGGGGGGGAGCAAAA
>VYZS01033405.1:37998-58975 GCA_013400695.1 Neodrepanis coruscans
GTATAGTTTATCCCTGAGAACTCACTGCACACCAGGTCTTTGTCAGTGAAAATCAGTAGATTGAAATGAAGGTGGAAAGTCTCTCTAAAAATCACTTCTGAAGAAATTTAAGGACAAAATTCTTTCATTGTTTTTTCTTTTTGCGTGTGTGAGACATTTAAGCATAAGCAATTGCAGAGTAAAGGTAGAGGAAATCAAAAATTAATATTTGAATTATTTTGATCCTGATAATCCCCAATTGTTTTGAAAGTAAATTATATCTGATAGTCTCTCCAGAACGTACTTACAAATTCACAGAAACGCCATTAAAACACAGCATTAATTAACATCCACTTTTATAAAGTGCTTCTAATATTGTGTAAACAAGCAAGAGTTGAAAAGCTTATTTTTAACTTCTATCTGCATATGCAGTGTGATCATAGTGAGCTACAAAAATACCCAAAGAGCACTGGGAAATGAATTTTCACAGTTTGTTTCTGGTTGAAGACACACCAAAGTACCTGTCTTTAATTTGAGTAGCTGTGAACAAAAGGTACTTGCCAGCTTGCTTTGCATCGTATTTATCTGCTCGTGTCAGCTCAGCCATGGGTGGAATACTGATGTGTCAATATTTGTTAGCCAAAATGGGAGTAAGGAGCTGACTTGGAATAACTTTGAACAATCAGAAGCAATTGTGCAGCATTGTATCAGTTCAATCTGATTGTGCCAGATTTTTATCCCTTCGGAAATAAAGCCCGTTTTTCAATGCTCCACGTTGGGGAATTTGCTGTGGGACCAGGATTTGGTTTAACCTCCTGCCTGATCTCTCCGGGCTCCCCCAAAATCCTGGACCTTGTGAGGGAGGGCTCCAGAGGGGCTGTCTGGGGCCAGAGGCACAAATCCAGCCTGGGCTTGCATTTACAACATTAAACCCCCTCAAAACCCAGATTTGCTGGTTTGGATCCTGATGGTTATAACTTAATTTTCAGCCAGTGGTTGAGCTCACCTGGATTTTGCTACATCTTGCCTTCAGTGCCTGAAATGAAACCCAAACTTCCAGAACCCCAAATTAATTGTAATAGGATCAAATTAATCTGGGGTTGGAGGCAAGGTCTGAAATTGAGCCCATGATTGATGTAAATCACTGACAAGATCCTCTTGGTTGGGACAGAAATCTGTTTGCCAAGATCCTCCCAGCACTGAGTGCTGGGATTTGGGCTCTGCTGAGTTCACTCAGGGTCTCTGAATGCAGGAGTCTCTCAAGTCCTATAAATACGAAAATATAAATTTCCCTCCTTCCCCAGATGTCACTGTCCCGTCCTGAGATACACAAAGGAAGGCACTGCTGAAGGATCAAGGGATCCATGACAGATCTTTTCATCCAGAAGACCTACAAAGCATCTGCTCCACACCTGCCCTAAACCGGGCTGCAAAGTTCTTATCAATAACAAGGATCAATAACTGACAGAGGGCAGCAAACTGTGTCAGTGCCACAAGGACAAAGCAGGAGAGTTCAGGGCAGTTCACATTTCTTGAAGCCTAAAATAACAGCAGGGGACATATTACAGGAAATCTTTACCCTTAAGACACATATTGTTTTAAAATTAAAAGCTTTTTTCCTTCTCTTCCTCCTCTTTAAAGAGACAAATCCTCAAATTGGCTTTTTTATCACTTTCTGGAAACAGTTATTTGTGCCCATGTACATCTTTTATGGTGGTAACAAGTCAGAAAATTGTGCCTGTGATGCTCAGAGAGATGAGAAATATGCAGTTTGCAGGTGGAGGTGAAGCCTTTTATTAGATTAACTGATTAGACTCGAAAAAGACAGACAAACTTTCAGAAAGACAAGCCCTTCTCAGTCTTTAAATGGGATAGACACCCAGAAGACATGATTCTAAAAGCTCGGTATTCTAAAAGCTTCCAAGCACTGCTGGTTCCCGAGATCACTCGAGGACTCCTGCAGAAGCTGCAAGTCTTCCAAAGTGATCAGGAAATGCTCAAGTGCTCTGTGCTTTTCAGAGGCTAAAAAAAATAAAACTAGATAATCTTCCTGTTGTGCAAGAACAATAGGAAATGATTGTGCTGCTTTTTTGGCTGAAGACCTTCCAAGTTCCGTGTTTGGATGATTACCCTTCTCCGTTCTAAAGGGCAATGTTTGCTGAGCACTCACAAAGAAATAGCAGGTTGCTGAGGGCCAGGTTTGCTTTCCTGAGATGCTCAAATAACCAGGATCAAGAATTGTTCCCATCATTAACGTCAGGCAGAGCAGCTCACACGTACTCCAGAAGTTCACAGTCCCAGGGATGTCAGGGTGGAAGGAATCTCTCTGATTTAGTCCCTGCAGTGATGAGGTTTCTCTCAGCTCTGAGCCTCCAGCCTGTGCAGCAGTGCTGCTTCCCTGTGCTGACTCCTGGAGAAGCCATTTGGCAGCACCATGTCACTGGAGAATATCCACGTGCAGACAGGAACTCCCACTTGTGAGTTTAAAGCAGCTTTCAGGAGCTTTTGTACCACCAAAATAGCACAAAATATATTTACCCCAAGCTCGTGTCCTAAAAATTCCTCTCCCCACTTGGGAAGCCAAATGAACTGAAACCCTGAGTGTGGGGGGACGGGATGATCAACCTTCAATTCTGGCCTTGAATTTTACACCCTTCCCCACCTCTAATTTTCCTGCACCATGTTTTTTTGGTTTTTAATCCAGGTTAGACCATGTGGCTGCTGGTTCAGACCCAGGTTTTTCACCATCTCAATGTGTGATCTCTGGACAAGTCACTTGCCCTTCTCAGCCCTGAGTTCCCCTCACTAACACTTGCTTACAAACTTCGTTCATCTATAAAGAGATCCAAGGATGGAAAACATAAAGGAAATGCAAAGTGAGACCACATTTCTCATTTAAAATGAGTGGGTGACAAATTGCTCATCAGATTGTACAATTTGGGTTGCTCTTCCTCGCTTGCTAATTAACCAGCCTGACATTATGTTTCCTCCCTCTTGCATCCACCCTGCCTCGGAACTAATCAGGGTTCAATGACAGCATCACTTATCCCAGGACACATTCCAATAATTAAGCTTTGGAGGACATCTTGCAAACTCCATCACATTCCAAGACGATTTTCTCTCCCTCTACTGCTGCGGCTCTGACATGTGACAAGACAAAGCCCTGCTCTCATATACATAACAGCAGGATGCTTTCCCACCTTTTAATGGCTCACTGAATCTCTTCCCCAGCAACTCTGACAGTAGGAAAGTGCACTGCAGAAATGACTCTGTCTTGAGAGGTGAAGCCTCTCAGGCCCTGGGTTTGGGAACAACAAAACCCCCACGTTTCCATGAGCTGGGGCTGTTGCTAAATACAAATTTTTTGGTGCAGGAACACACGATCTTGTGAGCTGGGTTTTACTTCTTACACTCTTCCTCTCACTGCTCTTGCGTTTGGTTTGATTTTCATGACTCCAAGCACAGTTTGGCTTTGCACAGGGAAGGCAGGGACACCTCAGAGTCATTTAGGGAGGGAGACAAGCCAGTGACAATCCTGCTACTTGATGGCTCTTAAAAGGTACCACCTGGACTTGGGAACTTAGGAAAGATACATTATTTTACACAAAAATTTGCAGTTTTTAGCTGATCATCAGTAGATTTCCTGACAGGACCCGCTGGAATGTGGCTACAAACACTCTTCTCCAGGAAGCTTAAATGTCCTGCTCATCAGTTCTCTGGAAAAAACAGATGGGGAGACCATTCATTTTCTCGTGGTGCTTGATTCTGAAGGACTATTTTCATCAGCACCAGGAAAAAACAGTGGAATTTTGGCTTGGATTCCACCAAAAACATATTTTAAGCTGGATTGTAACGCAGTCATGATTCTGCCCATAGACAGCTCAGTCAGACTCTTCTCTCCATTTCAGTGGGTAAATTTAGGCTCCACAGCAGCTTATCCAAGAATATTTCACATTTTGTCTCCTGGTTTAGGGGGACTGGTGTCTGAGCTTTTGTTGGTTCCCACAACTGTAGGGATTTTCTTTACCTGTCTCATCTAAATAAAGATAATCTCAATTGCAGCTCCTTGAAGGAGTGTTTGCTGGGCATGGGAATGGCAGGAAACACACAATCCTTGTCTGGAACTCTCCTGCTTCTTTTCACAGTGTCCAGCATTACAACATGGGCATAAACAAAGGAAATATTAATTTCTTTTTGGCCAGGTAGGTGTGAATTGTGTCCTGAGCACATCTTTTTAGGCTGCTTTACCCCTGCGTGGTGGTGAACATAAGTGAAAACAACTCTGCACTAAAACAGGAGGCAGAGGAGCTGGAAGTGGCTGTGGAATTGAGAGAACTTTGTCTGTGTGACACTGCAATGAGCTGCTCCTGCTCCCAGCTCTGCATTCCATAACCACACAGAGAAATCAGGAAAAGGAACATTCCCCAAAACCAGAAATTGGAGGGGATGGACAGTTCTCCAGCTGATCTGCATCAACAGGCTTTCATTGACTTGTGCACCTGCAAAGCTTCCACCAGGCACTTCAAATCAATTGGGTAAGATAAAAAAGAGAATAAAAGACAATGTTGTGCCTCTGAGATCTCCTGAGTAACTTAATGTGGGAGGCAGAGAGTGGGACAGAGGGACATTGTGGGAGCCTGACCAGGACAGAGCTGAGGGGAAAGTAACTGAGCTCAAGGGGCAAATCCAGAAGTGCTGCTGCTCTCTCCAGGCTGGAGCTGGAACTCTTCCTTCTCCACTCTCTTTTGCATCATCAGGTATTTGTTTTTTTTTTTGGTCCCCCAAAAGTGCAACAAACCCTTTATTTCGTATACAACTTTCAAGGTCACTTGCATAAAATGTACAAAAAGCACATTTTTGTTGATGGAATGGCCTTTTGCTAATGAGGTAATTAGTGATATTACAGCAGGAAAAAAGGGGGGGACGTCTCTCTCCTTTTCTCCCTTTTTACAAAGCCAGTGGAGTGGCAAATTTTGTCGCATTTGCTGCATGTGCACAATATTTCACCCCGCTCCACAAACTAATGTGTTTTTTGAGTAGCAACTGTATTTGCTGAAACTAAGTTATAATAATTTGATGACTAGGAACAAGATTAATTCAAGGAACTACTGTTCTCATGACAATGGCAGAATATAGCAGAATACAGTTAATATGAATAGAAATGTTTAGGGCATCTTTCTGCTCCATCAGTGAGAAGCCTGAGATGGGAAAATATCCAGCAAGGATATTAAAGGGTCACACCTCTTGAGGTGCAGCAAGGCAAGCAGTGAATTCCTCTATAAGAGCTGCACTGAAAACTATCAAGGGAGGAAGCACGAATATCTATACAATAGAAGGATAAGAAAACCAGTGAAAGATATAATTACATTAAATTATAGCAACTGCCATGTAAAAGTACCAATGAAAGTAACAAAAAGAATTGTCATTTCCTTTAGAAATGATGTTTGATGACATCGCAGAGGCTTCACAGCTCCTCACACGTGGAGATGTGCCAGTTATCCAACATCTAAGGGGAAAACAAAGAGCCCCATTCCAGCCTCAGTTACAGCACAACTGGGAGCAGCACTTAGCTTGTCACTTAGGATGTGACAATCAAAGCTGGAGCTCCCGACTGAACCATCTTGGAAGGGAATTTGGGATCTTTTTCCCCCCCAAAAAAATCTAAAACTTCCAGTACAAAGCAACACTGACCCCATGATCTCTCCCACTATAAATAACCACCAATAATACTGGGAAAGATTTGCAAGAAATGGTTCCCAGATTAACATTTTCGTAGTGTAAGGAGATGAGACCAAATTTAGAGCAAGTAAGTGATATGCACATATGTTATGTAAAGGCCTAATAGTCACTGAAGATAAGGATCTATTTTTCAACTGCCTGTACCAGAGAGTTGGGATTTGGAGATCTATAAATAGTTTGCTGAAGTTATGGAAGTAGAGAATTACAGCCCTCAAAAAATAAAAAAAAAATTAAAAAAGAAAATTAAAAATTATCCAAAGTTGAGTTAGTAAGAAAATTTTCTGTTCTGAATCAGGAGAAACCCAAAGTCCTTTCCTCCTGCCACTCTTGTGTTAAAAAAGCCCTTTCCCCAGCTCAGATGTTGGTTTGGCACCTGCTGGGACATGTTGAAGTTTCTCTGCATTGTGGTTTTACCAAGATGTTGTGTATGAGATTATTCACTTGCTNTGAGAGACTTTTGTACAAATAGAAGAATTAAGTTGTGTTTCCCACATTTCAGGTGCCTCCCCCAAAGCCATGGGCAGAGACACCCCACCAGCCCAGCACCTCTGGTTGGGGGGTGATCCCAGGGTTTGGGGGGTTTGTCTGCAGTTAAAAAGCTTTCAGATATTCTGAACTCAGCCTCTGTCTGACTTGGATGAGATGAATCTGGACATGAAAAAAACTTCACAAACCTTGAAAGCACCACCTTATTAAAATCATGGACTGGAGGAATTGGCAGCATTTCAGTGTCAAAGTAGAGAACTGCCCCCTTTTAAACTTTCTAACATCTTCCTCTCTGCCACATGCTGTTTTACCTGAAGATACTCCATTTGTGGCCTCCCTGCAGAAGTTTTAATCAGCGGAGTCTCAGCTCAAGTGCATTTTCTGAGGAGGAACTGCGCCTTGGAAAATGACGCACGAGTTCCCTCAGCTTAATGTCAGCACATGTGAGAGAAGGAGGAAGAGGATACAGACTGTTATCTTGTAATGTCAAACCTCATGGCAGGGGGGTGTTGGCAAGAAAGTGCAAAGCAAGGAAAGATCAGCACTGGTGAGTCTGAAGTTCTCGTTATCGAGTGACTTAAGTGTAGCAAATGGGAGTTGGCAGAAGTCTGAGTTGTGAAACTGGGAAATTGGTTTTCCTTCAAATCAGGAATTAGTTTTAGTGGCAAACAGTGGATCCTGGTGGTCCATCAGTGGCTGGGCTGTAAATCAGGTGCTGTGGGAGCACAGGACAGAACCTCCTGTGACAGAACACATGGAACTGCCTGGAAACAACGGGATCCTTTTGTATAAAACAAAGCAAAAGACACTCAGATCCAAATGGCACCATGGAGGGCAAATCCTCTCAGGATACACCTTGCTGGGATGGGGACAATGAGAGCACTTGTGCTCCACTAAGCACTTGCCCAGACTGTTGGTTGTATTTACAGAGAAACTGGAGTCTTGTGTATATTAAGTATTTTACAACATGAGGTCAAATGAGGGTGAGGATAAATGAATACAAATCCCTTGAAGTCGGAGGAATTAATTCCTGACATGCTGCAGGGACAATACACAAACAACAGGATGGAGATGCCCATTCTTGTTCTGCTAAAGAAATAATGAACCCTCTCATTCCGTGTTTCCAAACCAGCTTATTCCGTTCAGGAGAAGAATGCACTGGGTTCCACCTAACCACCAAAACTTAGAATATCTATTATTAATTTGATTTTGGATGTCTTTTTATTGGACTGGCTGATAGCAAAACTTAGGGAGAGTGTCTGGTCCCAGCGAAGCAGCTGTGAAAAGCTCTCCCAGAATTCAGACAAACGGCATTGTTAATAAACTCCTCGTAGTGAGGAGAGAAAACACGGTGTCAATCACGCCTCTGACAGGGTGCAATTAACCCAGCATCAAATTGGAGGGAGATGGATGGGACCAGATGGTCCTGTTATCCTAACAAAGGATTGTACAGCAAGTGTCCTTCGGAAGGAAGAGTGTTTTTTAACACAGACCTTTGGAACACGCGGGAAAAAAAGGAGATGATGTGAACTAAAGAGACATCTCGGGAAACAGAAAGGAGCAAACAATGTTTTAGATATGAATTCCAATAGTTAATTATGTGCTTAAAGCACAAATAGATGTTGTATTTTGATCCTAATGATGTCTGCTGAAATTTAGCCAGGAAGGTCTCTCCAGAGATTGGCGGCAAACAGAATCACTGCAAACAAAGTGGGCAAGGAGTGATCAAACTCCATCAGAATTATTTAATGTATTAACCTCAAACTGCCCAAATGCTGCTCTCCTGAGCTGCTGCACTTGGGGTAAATACAAGTTTTGAAGCTTAATTGGAGAGCAGGAGTTGGACCAGGGTGGGCAATGCCCCCCAAAGCCCTTCCCAGACCACAGCAGTGATGGGGACTGTGTGGTGTTCTCCTGTATGGGACAGACTGGTGATTATGGAGAGGATACAATGAGTTTATGGGAAGAAATCAGGCAGGATGAGCTCCCCCAGCTCCCTCAGCTTCTCCTTCCAGGCCTTTCCTCAGCCCTTTAGAACATGGGGCTTAAAACTTGGAGCCTTCTGCCATCCCAAGGGTCCTGTGGTTTCCTTCCAAACACATGGATCTGAGCACAGCACGAGGAAATGTCACATTGCAGAGCTCCAGGGGAAGGCAAAGGCTGGAAACAAACACAGAAAGCAGCACAGCCCTGGGTGTGTGTTCAAATACTAAATCACAGCAATAATGTTCTGATGGGAAGTTGTATGTTTGAGGAGATTGAAATAATTGCAGTAACAATTACATTTCAATATTTTAGGGAAATTGCTACATGCTTCCTATGGAAGTTTTAAAGCTTTTTAGCCTGAAAAAAAAATGTACAAAGGAGACTTACAAAGAATGTAAGACACAATCCATGGTTACCTACTGACTCACTGAGGAGAATTCTCTGCTCAGACTCCCTCCCTAATTGAAGACTGAGCAACCTACGCCTCCAGTCACCAGCACTGGAACATCTTCTATTCTTAAAGGCAGAAAAGCCCACGAGGAAACCTTGCAGTGGTGCCTCCTTTAACCAGCTCTGTGCTGCAGAGTTGGGCATCTCTGCCTTGGCCAAGTGTGGGGGCATTTCTGAACATCTCTGAGACTTCTGAGCTCAGACAGCGATTCCTTGGTGCTTGTTGTGTGCACTCAGCTAAAAGGGAAAGCCTCCACCTCTGGGCAAGGCTCAGAGTTTGTAAGACCTGCACTACACAGGAAATCTGCTTCAGCCTTCCTTATTTTCATGCCCAACATCATTCTCTTCCAAGTGCATTCTCACTGAATTATTGATAAGATCTGGACTTTCTCCTTTCTTTGGTTTGGATATAATTTCTCCATCAAATTGGTTTTCACAAAAAATTAAGCCAAAAACCAAACAAAATCCCATCCCTCAAAAACCCCACAAAACCAAACAAATCAAACTCCACAAACAAACACCCAAATAGAACTGTGTGATTTCTGAATGAAAACATATCTGCTGTTAACAGAACTCTAAATTCTAATTGCAAAGCAGAGGAAAAAGAAGGAGAACTTATCCCTGAAGAAATTTCCACTTTGGTGTCACTGTGGTGCCTCACAGGAGCTGTGGTTCAGAAGTAGCACTTTCATGAGTAAAGTTCCTGGGTTTTCTTAGTTTGTGATTCTCCTCCTTTTCTCAATTCCAAGTTCTAGGCTTGCAAAAGCAGCTCAAGAATTTCCTTTCCTCTTATTTCCTTTCCTCTCCTTTTTCTTTCCTTTTTTTCCCTTTCCTTCCCTTTCTCCTTTCCATTCTTCTTTCCTTCTCTCCTTTCCATTCCTCCTTCCTTTCCTTTCCCTTTCTGACATCATCCTGCAGGAAGCCAAAGGAAATGTTTTGCAATGTAGATCAAGGGAACCACAATTAAAAAAAGGTGACCTGCTTGATGCCCTTTCAACATTATCCAGTCAGAAGAACATCAGCTCTCTTCCAGCTGAGGAAATTATAAAAGATCTAATCAGCAGACAGAATATAGTCATAGAAAATGCACATCAGCATACCTTAAAGAAAGTAAAATAAATCTTGGGAGTTTAATATCCCCCTTTCTTGGCCCTAAATAGGCCCCTTTGGAAAACTATTTTATTGTTTCTCATTAAATTAGAATTGTGCTGAGATGCCACTATCTACCATTTCCTATTATTATTAATGGTAAAAAAAAAAAAATAAAAAAAATCACTGCATATTCAGCATTTCCCCAGTTAAAACTACGCAGAATGAAAATCTGAGCTGTGTTTTTTCTTAATTCATGCTAATTTAAAACCAGAAAGTCCTTCACTTCTTTTCCCCCCAGTTTGCATCTGCATTTAAAGATAGCAATATTTTCTAATGATAATTAAGAACCTTTAATTTATTGGTTTATTACTTCTGTCCTACATTAGCAGCTCTTACAGCAACAGCTCAGAGATACCACATGTGTGAATGTGCTTAATTCCTCTCTCATTAACCTCAGAAACACTTTGCAATTTCCAACCAACTCAGAGCAGAAGCCACTGGATTGTCCTTGTTTTTCAGGCTGTTGGTAGAAGGTGACACCACAACCACATGGCCCAGGTCTGCTGCTCACCAAAATTTCAGCTTCCACGACCCTCTTGTGTTGAGCAATTCCTGCTGTAAAGAGGAGCTTGTCCTGTGTCATCATTTCCATATCAGGGGATGTTCTGGTAATGAAATGTTAATATTTTTGTGGAGTTTGCTCAAGGCAGAATGCTGGAGTCGGGCTGGCATTTTGATCAAGGAAACAGAAAGCACCAGATATACATATGGATAAGGTGAAATTCTCCCAGTACACACTGAAGACCAACATTTCTAATTTGCCCAAAGACTCTTCATTTCGTGTTTGGTACCAAACCAGAGTCACTTAAATTTTTCAGACATTTCTGGGTCTTGTTTAACATTCATTGAAGTGAGGATGAGTCAAGTCAGGGCGTGGAGGAGAAGAGCTGGAGGAAGGGGCAGGTTGGATGGGGCTCTGAGGAACCTGGGACAGGGAGGGTGCCCATGGCAGGGGGTGGAGGGAGGTGAGTTTTACAGTTCCACACCATTCCATCATGAGTAGAAAGGCAAAGACTGGGGGTTCACCAAACCAGGCTGCTCCAAGCCCTGACCCTTGAAAATTCTGGCAGGATTCACTCAGAATCACAGCCTGGCAAAGGTCCTGCAGCTTGAAGAAGAAATCTGCCACAGCCCTTATTCTGACTATTAATTCTTATAAATTCCCTGCTCTCTGCTGGGGAGGGGGATGCTTTGGCTTGGACTCTGGGTGTCCCTCGCAGATCCAAATTTTCCAGCTGCCACCCCTCTGCCCTGGCAGAACCTGTCCTTGAATTTTGCAAGGAGACTGTGGGATCTCCTCCATTCCATCACAGGGAGAAGACTTTGGAAGAGCTGCACACCCTTTGTTACTCTTTTTTTGGGAGAAGACTTTGGAAGAGCTGCACACCCTTTGTTACCCCTTTTTGGGAGAAGACTTGGGAAGAGCTGCACAGCCTTTGTCACCTCTTTCTTTGGAGAAGCCTACAAGAGATTCACACCCTCTGTCAGCCCCGATATTTTGAACTGTTGGAGAAGTTTGGAGCATGTGCATCTGCAGAGCTCCCAGGAGGTCCCAGGGGTTCCCATGGCTCTGTGCCACAGCCTTTCTGCCTGAGTGCCCCCGACAGGCAGCAGGGGGGGGTCAGGTGGAGTTTTTAATAAGTGTCACAAAAGCTCAAGAACAAACGTCTCCTTTTGGCATCGTTATCCACCAGAGATGAAAGAATGCAATTGAAATGTCTGTTTGCAGCAGGAACAAAAAGCATCTCACCTGGCTGCAGGAGGAGGTGAAATCCTTCCCAGTGATGTGCTGGGATCCAGCAGGGACAGCCAGGAATTAGCACAGTCTGACAGTCACAAAGGCATGGGCTTCAAAATGGGCTTTTCACTTGCCTTCTGGGATGAGGCACCAATGGAATCAGTTGTTGGCTTGGCTGCATCAGTGTTTATTTTGTTGAGTGTTGTTTCTGTGTCCTGTGTGATAGGACATGAAAAAAATTAATATTTATTAATGTGATTTTGATGAGGGGGAAGTTTTGACTGTATATTTTTAAAGGCTCAAAGTTTTTAACTTCTTTTTAAAATGAAACTGTATCTTTCTGTGACCAAACTAATGTGATAATTTTAAGAGAGGAAGTTTTCCTTTTTTTCTTTTTTTCTTCACTGAAAAATTTGTATTAAGCTGTGCTTTAAATCAGCATTTTCTCAAATTGAAGAACAACTGATGCTACAGTATAGGGTAGATTATAACACTTGTAATTTACATAAAAATAAAAAAAATTACTAGTGTTCTTTCTAGCAAGGGTTTCTAAAAGCAGTGGCTGGGAAATATTGTTGGTTTTCAGGCCATCCTTCATCTAATTATACAAAATATCCCCAGAATTGCCAGGGATCATGGAAGAGATAATCAAATCACAGCCACTCAGAATGAGGGAGATGCTCAGTGTGGAACTGCTGAGGCAGCAATTTAATTACAGCTGAAAAGTTTCTGTAATAGATGTCACAGGTTTACCATTTCTGAGAACTGAAAGGGAAACAGAAATTAAGGGAAACAAAAGAAAACAATCACAAAAGGAGATGATGTCAGGTCTTCAAGTTATATCAATTTTTTTTTTGGGGAAAAAAAGTAATTTCCAAATGCTCAGCACTTTCTTGTCTTGGTTCAGATCATTGGGGCTAAAGGCAAACTAATAATTTCAGAAAATTTTAATGTTCTCAAATGTATTTCTGGAGATATTTGTGCAGTAACTTCTACATTTATTTATGTACCAGTAACAAAGAGCTTTATTCTCAAAATCAGATCTTTATTACCAAACCCATGATAAAGATTCTTATTGATTTAAAAGAGTTTTTGCTGATTCTCCTGTTTGAAATAGAACAGATTTTTTTTCCACTTTCATACTTTTTCTCCTTTTTTTTGCAGAGTGTTAATTAACAATTACAATGAAAATGAATCTAATTCTATTCTTTGAAGTCTGGTTTTGCAGGAATAACATCCCAGGCCTGGTTTTTCCTGCCTCAGCTCTCCCTGTGCTTTGCTGGAGATGGTTCCAGGATCCCTGGGAATTGTGACATCTGCAGTGCTTCACATTTGGGTCCTGAACTGGGAACACTGTAAAGAGACCTGATTTGGAGGGTCTGCCCAGAAATCCTCTCCTCATAATGGTCCTGGGGGATTGCTCCAAACTGGGAACACTCCCAGTTGCCAGTCCCTTTGGAAAAAGGGGTCCCTGGGGACTTGCACAGGGGAAGAAGGAGCAGAACTGGGACTTGACTTCAAATATCCATCATTAATTCTGGGTCATTCCATGGCAAACTGGTGGCTAAAACAGGAAAGCAGAGAAAGGTAACTGAGATATTTGTAAAAACACAACCAACAGGGAATGTTATGATGGAATGACTCTTTTGGAACTTGTATTGGACCTTTTTTTACCAAAATTCCATTGAAACAGGTTAAGCCTTTTTTGTTACTGTTATTTCCCAGGATGGATGAGTTGGATGGAACAATTCCCACGTGGGACTGTGCAATATTTATTTTATTTTGATCAGTCCTGAATTTCATGTTGCATTTTCTCAGGCTGCTCCCCTGGATGGCACACAAACACCTCTGACCAGAACTCCCTGTCAGCACCACACCAGACTTTTTTCCTCCTATCATTTTATAGTAAATTCTAGTAAATCTTGAAGTAACAGAGTAGCCTTGCCCTGCACACCTTTTAAATGTTAATATGCCACATTAAATTCCAAAGTTTTCATGGTGCAAGTGGTTGTTCACCAGCTCCTACTTCCATGCACGTTGAAGATTGTGAAGATGATAATTTGTTCCTCTAATATCTGATTTGTACAGCTGCAAAGAGCAGCCAGAAACCAGAGAAACAGCAACTCCAGACTGGGGTTAAAGTGGGTTCTGTGTTGAGCGTTGTCAATAGGTTCCTTGTTGCTAAGGAAACTATTTCCTTGGTAGCTGCATGTTTGCCACATCTTACTAAATTGGTGTCAATCTCAAGCAAAGAACAATGTGTTGTGGCATCACGAGAAATAAAAACCCAAATAGGCTTAAAGTTTATTAAATACTGACTTGAAAACACCAAACAAAGTGAAAACGCTCAATGGTGACTCATGGGAAGCTCTGATGGTGTCAGAGTCATTGGGGGGCAAACAGTGAAAAGTATTTGTAGAGTAAATAAAAATCTTTTGTCTTCTAAAATTTGGAAAGGCAGCCTTTTACAGAAGAGCCCATGCACTCCTTGTTATTTTCCTTGGAAAAAGTAAAATATATTCTGCAAACACTGGCAAAGCTCTCCTCAATCTACCCAATGTTCTCTCACTTCTGAAAGTTTCACAGAATCAGAGAAAGTCTTGGGTTGGAAATGACCTTAAAGCCCATCCAGTGCCACCCCCTGCCCTGGGCAGGGACACCTCCCACTGTCCCAGGGGGCTCCAACCTGCCCTTGGACACTCCCAGGGATGGGGCAGCCACAGCTTCTCTGGGCATCCTGTGCCAGGGCCTCCCCAGCCTCACAGAGGAGGATTCCTTCCCAAAATCCCATCTAACCCTCCCCTCCATCCCTTTTAAACAGCCTCTCTCCATGTTTCTTGCAGCCCCTTCAGGTCCTGCAAGGCCACAATGAGGTCACTCAAGCTTTTGTTCTCCAGGCTGAACAATCCCAGCTCTCCCAGCCTTTCCTCCCAGCAGAGCTGCTCCATCCCTCTGATCCTCCTGGTGCCTCCCCTGGACTCATTCCAACAGCTCCGTGTCCTTCCTCTGCTGGGAATTTTAACATAATGATGTGAACTTCCACACCTTCCCGCAGGAATCAAGACAAAAGCCTTAATTGCTGCTCCTCACTGGGGTCTGGGAGAGTCATCCTGTGGAGCTGCTACTGGTAAAAACACCAACAAAGAGCACAGTTCTCCTCTCAATTTCCAGTGAGTTAAAGAAAACAACAACAGCAATGAACGTGGTAAATATGGTCTGTTCAGCATTTGATCCCATTCCTATTTTCACTAAGGTGAGAAAAGAAGTCCAAGTAGGACAGGAAATTTAAAATGAAACTATGTAAGAGGAAAAAAAAGAAAAAGCCAAACCACATGTAGATGTTTAATGAGATTGTGGAGGAGGAAGCAGAGAGCACAAAGTGACTCTCAGTGCACACGAGGTAAAGAGCAAACAGCTGCTTCAACTTCCACTTGTCCAGACCACCTCTCAGACAGGAACTCCGTGTTAGACAATTGGAACCGAGGGAGCTTTGGGGCTGGAATGTGAAGTCACAGCAGATGAGTTTTGCCACATGTGAACAGTTTCTCAGAACCCTTCTCACCCAGAGGCAGGAGGGTGGGTGTGGGTGTAGCTGAGCCAGCAGGATCCACGTTTCCTACACCAGCCCTGCTTCCTGCAGGAGCCCCTGTGTCCTGGAGGAGCTGCTCTGGGAACTTGGGCAGGAGCCTGCATGAACTCCTCTGTATAATGACAGCACTCAGGACAACAGAACTAAAGCACAAATATCACAATCCATCCCTTGCTAACTTGGTCTTTCAGATTTATTTTTTTTCCAAGTCGTGTATTAACATTTGGAGCTGTCCTAAAGACACCAGTGTTCCCTGCAGCCTCAGGAAAGGGGCAGGTGCTTTTCACTTGGATAAATGTAACCCTGAGTTATCACTGGGTGGGTTTAGTGCACTTACTTTGAGTCCATGAATGCTGTTTGTGGCTGCCTTAAAAATACTGAAAATATATTGTTCTTAAAGTGATGGTTTTTTTTTCCCTGTTTAATTTGTATTCTTGGCATTTTTGTGTCTCCTCCCTTCCAAACTGATTTGCTCCATAGGAGCAAACCTATCCTGGCCTCTCTTCTACTGATTTAACACTCTGCTACTTAACACTGGAGATCAGAAATACTATGAGATATGGGAAATAAAAAGTGTATCAGAGGATTTTAATGGGGACATCGAGGTTAATATCTGTCTACGCTCTTCCTTGAGAAACTGCAAGCAAGACAATTTATTGGATTGGACCCGAGTTTTATGTTTAATTACCTAAAGCAGGTTTCCTGAGCAGCTCAGCTCTCCACTGCTGCCATCCAGAGAGCAGCAGAGCCTCTGTGAAATCCATCAGCTGGGACCTGAACCGAAGGTTCCACTCGGAACAACAGAGTCAAGCACACCGTGCAGAGGGTGAGAGGAGAGACCCCACCAAAAAGACTTCACACCAGGCTAACGCTGATAGCAAACTGCTGAATATTCATCAGGCCCCTCTGAACCAGCAATATTTTACTTATCGGGAGATCAAACTACACACAAGATCAAACAATGCAGAATCATTTCTTGGCACAGGTTCCTGCGACACTTCTCTCCCCTCGCAGCCTGGAACTGCGGCGACACGAGAAGTTTCCTGCGACTTCAAAATAAAAGCTTGTTGCAGCCGGAGCCGCTCGAACAAGGGGAGTTTCACGCTGGCATTTGGGTATCATTGGCAGCCGGCCTCGATTATTGACACCCCTGCTCCTGGAACAGCCTGCAGAGCTGCAGCCGGAGCCTCCAGTATTTGTCACTGTCACTTCCCGAGCGCTCGGCATTGTTCAGGAAATGGAATGTGTAAAGCAAAACTGCCTGTGCCCAACTCCGCCACGGGAGCGGGGCTGCCGCTCAAACACGGGCTTTATGTGTCCTATTATGTGCCCCAGCAAGAGCCATAAATAATTGTGACAAGCGTTTTTTTTTTTGTGCGTGTGCGTGTGTGTGTGTGTGTGTGAGTGTGTGTTACATGTGAAAGTCCTTGACTGTGCCTCCTCATCCGGCTCCCCCTCCCTCCCCTGCGCTCCAGCTGCCAAGCTGCATGATGATAGATGGCACTGTGCAGCAAATGACAGCCCGATAGATTTTTTAGTTTGTGCTTTAGAGAGAATCAGATATGCTGTATAAAGCAATAAAAAAAGCATACTCACAAGGTGGGTTAAAAATAGCTGGCACAGCAGTAGATGAGTTTGCTGTTTATCAAAAAGTTCAATCTTCACATGCAAAGTCCAGGTGATGTGTTAATTCTTTTGAGTCTTAGCACGGGGTGGGGATAGTCAGGGAATTTTCACAGGGTTGTTTTTTTGCCCTTCCATCTTTTCATATGGAAAACACTAAAAGCCTGGTTATAAACTTCTCTGAGTAAGGACAGCACTCAAAACACAAGGGGGAATAGACTTGAGCCTTATAACGAGATGAGGAAAATCCTGAATCTGTGCAAGGTAAAAGTTGGCTTTCAATCCTGAGACATGGCCCCAGACTCCCTGCAAACTTTCAGTCATCAAGCCCCTGTAGTCACTTTGCTATGAAATTCGATCAAGAACATTTGAGAACAGATACAGCAAATTATTTTTATCCTCGATGGATTAGGCCTGATGAAAAGCACATCTTTAGGTTTTTAGGATACATTAGGTTCTCTTACACGCTAAAATGTAGTAATTTGGGGGTGATAAAGCAGCCAACAGTAATGACAGGGGGAACTCAGGTGTGTCAGAGACTCAGAGTTTGTGGAATGTGCATTACAGGGAATCTGTGGAAGGGAAAGGGTTTGCAAATGCCTCAGTTCTATTCACTGCTAAACCCTGACAATTACAGATACATAAGGCAGTAGTTTGTCCTCATCCTTAATATTTGTCAGTAATTGAATATGATGTTGTGAGGAACAGGATGTTCCCCTGAAATGTACACTGTGCACAGCTGAGATGTGCAAACTTGGAAGCTGTGCCGTCCTTTCCACTGGATGTTCCCTTTCCTCCCGTTCCTCTGTGCTTTCTATTGATCTGGATCCTGTGTAACAAATGGCCTGGCTTCCCAGCCACCTTGGAAATGTCAGGCAGGAGTCAACAAAAATACTTAGTGTATGTTTTATAAAGAATTACAGCTGGCTCTGAATTACTCTGCCTTTCATCTCTGCAAGCCCAGCCTGGGTCTCTGTATCGATGGATGAGCAGAGGTACCAGGAAATGATTCAATGAGCCAGTGAGTTTCCCAGTTCATGGACATGACAGCCCCAGACATACTTATTCACTCTGCCTCTGTCTCCTCATACACTACACTTGAAGCTGCTCTGTAATTTAAGAGTACTCAGTATATCAGATCTCAACTATTTTTCCCCCCTGATTTCTGATGAATCATGGTAGGAAAGCTGTGGTTTTAGAGCTGGAGGATGTGACATAATGCAAAACAGCACAAGAAGTATATTAAAAAAATATGTCTGTCAGACTTTATATTGCTGGAAGGGGATAATTTGAATTATATGCCCATAATTCAAATTTGGGGATAATTCAACACCCAAACAGATACATTTCTAGCTGTAGCCAGTCATCTGATATAATGCTGGTTGTTGTTTATTACTTACTCATGTGTTGTTACAGCATCACCTCTCCCTGCTCTGCTTAGGGGACAGTTTACATTTCCATAATAAAATCCATTTCCTATAGGTTTATAACTCAGTTTACATTTCATAAGGCTGCTGCCTGGCATATGAATTTCAGTTCAAGTCCTTTTGGTTTAACTAAAAACAAATTTCAAAACACCTTATTTTTTTTTTTTACCATATAATTAATCAATGCAAAGGAGAAGTACATAATGTCACTTCCCAGCCCAAGGAGTTCAAGTAACTCCCAGCTATTCACTCGAAAAATGACCTATTAAAGTCCTTTTTACAAGAACCTGATGGATTTAGGACCAAATGGAATTACTTAAATAAGCAGATGTTCCAGCATTGCTATATTTAGAGATAAGGGAGAGGAGTAATAAAGCCCAATGTTTTAAAGGAGAGAGGGAGCATCTCTTCCATGATGTGACAGCAGCGATGCCCAGAGCTCAGGTACCTGGTACCCACCTCCTCAGCTGTGCCCAGGGGCCTCTCAGAGGGAAACTGGGCACTCAACTGACCCGTGACAGGACACAGGGAATGTGTCAGAGAGGTTTAGGTTGCAGCTCAGGGAAAGGTTCTCCCCCCAGAGGGTGTTTGGGCACTGAACAGGCTCCCCAGGGTTTGGGCACAGCCCCAAGGCTGCCAGAGCTCCAGGAGGGTTTGGACACACTCAGGGACAGGGGGGGATTGTTGGGGTGTCCTGGGCAGGGGTCAGACTCCATGGTCCTTGTGGGTCAGAGGGACTTCCATGGTTCTAAATTCAACAAGGGGTCAGCTCTCTGGAGGAACTGACTTCCACGTTGGTGTCCCTTCAGTGCCCACACTGAAAAGTTATTGGCTAAAAAAGAAACCTATCAATATCTACTTCAGTCACCCTGAGAGAGGCAGGGCTGAGCTCCCTGTGTCCCCTAACACACTGCTCCACACATTCCTCTTCTATTTTCCATAAACTCCTGATTCCCCCCTCAATATTTTCCACTTTCACATTACAAGCCCCTCACTGCACAATTAGAAGGACAAGTATTAAGTTTTTATTTCCCTATCACTTTCCATTTTCTCAGGATTTCTGACTGAGGAGCACTAACAAAAGCTGGAGGAACTGCCAGGGATCCCAGCACAGTGCCTGATTTAGTGCCTGCCCACCAGAAGCAATGAGCTGAAGATTGAATGTATGTTCCTGCTCAGCACAAGAACTTCTCCCAATTTCCCCAAGGTGTCTCTTCCATTTGCTGAAATGCCCTGAAATAACAAAATATTCTCAGCCACATAAGCAGAAAATAACACAACTGTCTCTTCACACTGACACCCTTTCTACCTGTGCCCAGGAAGCTGTTCCAGCATCAGCTGTGCAGTTATGGGTGTTAAACTGGGCCAACAAAAGGCTTTTCTACCACTGTGAGATGTTTGTTCTGGGACACAAGTGAGAGAACGTCTCTCCTACCTGTTCACCAGACCATATAATCAGACTTGCTGTTTTTCTTGATTAGCTCTGGAATAACAATTATTTATTTTAAATGCATTAGGGAATTGGATAGAGAACAGCCAGTACTGACAAATACAGAGCCATCTCTTAAATGCAGGGTGTCCATCCCTGGGTGCAATGACAACACCAACCTTCCCATCTTTCAAAGAGTGCTTGCAGTGCTGCCAAAGGCTTGGGGGACTCCAGGAGTTAATCAAAATCTACTGGAAGACAAAGGTAATGCAACAGAACTCCCCATTCTGGGATGTGCCTCTCCCAGATCCCCCTGAGCAGGAGGAATCAGAGAGGGGGGTGTGATGTTGCTCCTTCCCAGACAATTCTGAGCTTTACTGTCTCATTGTCCTCAAAGGGAGCAAGGGTTATAAAGCAGGTTTGTGAGCTTGGATGCAGCTTTGGAACATTTGAAGCCAGTGCTGCTCTTTTGGTCCTTACAGGGTTTGTGATCTCAGCCTTCCTGCCCAGGGCTCCTCTCAAACAGCCATCACAGCTTGTGCACAGGTTGATCCATGTGTCTCCAATCACCAGAGCCAAACCAGGCTTGCACCTCATAAACATTGTCTTTCTTGGAAGAAAATGTTTTCTTTCAGGTCAAACTGAATCACTGGGCAAGGAGAGAGGGGGAAAGGGGGAGTTTATTGTGCATGTCTAGTCTGTCCAAGAAAAGACAGGATTAACAGCTAATTTCCTGCCATTATAGCTCAGCCCCAAAGAAAGCTTTTTCAAAGAAATAACTTGCATCTCAAAATGACTTAACATCTGCAAGCAACAAAGAGGAGAATCTCACCAGGACACAGCTTGAATTCTTACTCCTCCTTTACAGCTCTTTCTACTCTGGTAGTAAGAAGTTGTTGTAAATCTTTACAAGGAACAAACCCAGCAAACATTGTCTCTACCTGAGGCCAGGGCCCTCTGCCAGGAGCAGAATCCTCAGTCTGTGCTGCAGATCCTGGAGGGTTACAGGGTTGTGAAGTTTGGAGCTCCACAAACCTGTGAGTCAGGTCTCCTGTGATCACATTTTCAATGGCTCTGGAAGCTGATGGCAATCTGAATGGTGTAGTTAATGCTGAAGGCATCAGAATACCTACCCTGATCCCCCCAAAATCCCCTTGTCCCCTCCTGGTCCCCTGAGATCCCACCTGCAGACACCTGTTCTTTAGCCAGGTTAATGCAACAGAGATAGAAATTCCAGCAGCATCTCCCTGTGCTTCTCTCAGTGTTTAGTGGTTCATCACAGTCACTCCTCATTCCCACCTCAGCATTCCACAGGTGACACTTTCTCACAGGGACAGGCTTCTCAAGTGACAGACAGAGGGCTGTGAAGATGGTGAGGG
>VYZS01033407.1:0-13991 GCA_013400695.1 Neodrepanis coruscans
CCCGCCGGCCCGCCCCGCCCCGGACGGAGCGCGGCGCGGGGCAAGATTCCTCCGCGAACGGGGATGAGGACGGCTCACAGACCCTCAGGGATGCCTGAGGATCCTCACATATCCCTAAGGATCCGCAGAGATCCCTAAGGATCCTCAGAGACCCCCATGGGCCCGGCCCGGCCCCTGTGCCTCGCCTCAGGACGGGGCTGCGCGGGCTCCAGGGGAGGTGAAGGGGCTGGTGGTGCCCGGCCGGTCCAAAACCATGACCCGCCCCAGCCCGGTGTGACCGGGAGCCCGGCGGGGGTGGACAGCGGGTCCCCTCCGGCCCTGCCTGGTTTCACCGCCTGGTGCGGGGCCGGGGTGAAGCGAGTGTCAGAGTCCTTTGGGCTGTGAGAGACCTGTGAGATCGTCGAGGCCATTAACTTGGCATTGAGGAAGATCCTTGTGTTGAGGGTGGCAGAGCACTGGAACAGGCTGCCCAGGGAGGGCGTGGAGCCACCTGGACACATTCCTGTGTCACCTGCTCCAGGTGACCCTGCCTTGGTAGGGCAGGTGCACTGGGTGACCTCCAGAGGTCCCCTCCAACCCTAATGACTCTGTGATTCTGTGATGTGGGAATCAATCTCTTACAGTCAGTGCCGGGTCCCTGGCACTGAAAGTACAGATGGTCACTGTTTGGTCAGGTGGCCTTAGCAGAGCCAGGCTGGAGCACCTGCCCGCCCATTCCTGTCCCACCTCTTGCCTCCCTGGCCTGAAGGCTGCTCCCCTTTCCACACAGAGACTTCCTTCAGAAGCCAGAGCTCATTACAGCTCCATGGCATTGCCTGGAGCAGAATAAATTACATGGTCGAACTGGAACATTAATTACCTGTACCTGGGCAATGGTACTGTCTTAATAACCTCACAACAGAGACTCTGGGGAAAGATAAGGAGAGCGGAGCCCCCCTTTTTCTGAGCTGACATCCCAAATTCAGCACTGTTTTTTACCTGGTAGATTCAGTAGTTTGCAAATGGTGACAGAAATGCTGCTGAATATGAACCTTGGGATGTCAGCAGATTTTACAGATTCCTTCATCCAGACTTTGCATATTTCATTATGCATTCTTAGCATTCCTGTCCACCTGCTCAACCTTTGATTCCATTCTCACATTCCCCACACTACAAATTCTACCACACTATTCCTGTTATTCCACTGATATGCCAGGTGGGCAGAGTTTCCAACAGCCAAATTTCAAACAGGGTGAGTGACCACAGAGCAACAGAGGCCGTTTCCCCACCCCGAGCACAGAGAGGTGTGTTCCCCTGAGCCCTGGTGCTACAGGGACCTGCAGGGCTGACAGCAGGGTTGCAGGGACGCTGTGCCTGCCCAAAAGAAATGATCTTTCTGCGAAAGTTAAACCACTTTCCAGTGAAGTGTCTTTCCCCTGTCCACCACTCTGTGTCTCTGTCTTACATGTATATGGTGCAGAGACAGAGATCTGACTGTAGCACTTGTCCTTTGGCTCTAGGGCATTTCACAGACCAACAGTGGCTCCCAGGGGCCACACAAGTGAATGAGGCTCTGACAAATATTTGCTATATCAATGTTTTTTCCCCTCCTTTATCCTTCTTGCCTTTCTTGCTCTTTCTTTATATTTAAGGTACTCAGCTTTGTTTCTTCTTACATAGCTTTAAAATGTTGATTTTATTATTTCTTCTTTATTTTGGAAATCTTAGATCTTATCCTAGAGGCAGGTGTGTGTATTTATACTGTGTATGTTCTTTCTCACCAAGAGCCTAGAAGAAAAAATTCAGTTTCAAAATCTCACATGCAGTTCCTCATAAATAGCACAGTCCCTTTTCCCCAGGTCTCAGTTTTCCAGTGTCCTGCAAATGATGTCTAAATCTTTTCCCATAATGACATTTCTCTTTTATCCCTTCTAACACATATTCTCTATTAAATGGTCCCACTTGTACCCTACCTCTTCCCCTCCAGTCTGCTCTCTTACCTGAACTTCAGTTGCCATATTTGACCTCCAGCAGCTCACAAAAGAAGGAAAAAACTGCACCAGATGCCATCACTCGTTTGGGGACAGGGACAGGCTGAAGCTGGATGAGGCAAATACTACAATTCCTGATAAATCTCCCAGTTGCTTGAACTGAATTCTAAAATCGTATGGTTCAGTTTGAAATTTGGGTGCTATTCAAGGTGTATTGATTGCACAGATAATCCCCCATTAGGGCTCATAATCCCAGTATAGACACAGGCAAGTTTTCTGAGTGCACAACAGTGTCACCAACTTAGACCATAAGAGTCTGAGAGTGTTAAGCAATAATCAAAACTGTTTCCTCAGAAAAAAAAAAAACCATCAAAAAAACCCCCAAACATATTGCTGAACATCTGGGCTAGAAAATGAAAATGGGTAATATTGATTGTTTGTCTCAGTGCTGCATTTTGGATGTCATTCTTCTGCACTAACACTTCACCATTAGGAATCTCCCGTGCCTATGCTCACATTATGCATCTTATTTTTGCTTATATTAGGTACTAATGGACTTACACAATTTATGTGCAAAAAACTTTTGAGATTACCTTAGATTTTATTCAGTAAATCCAAAAATTTTATTCTTAACTAGATTATATCTACCATTTTGTAAAACTTGCAGTTAAGTTAAAAAAAAAATTAAAAATAATTTGTTGAAAGTTACCTTTAATATAAGGCTGTGCAGTCCATCAACAACTACTTAACCTCTTGCTCTTTGAGCCTTTTACACATATTTGTATTGCTGCTATTGTAATCCAGTTTTATTGTATTTCATCTGTGGGCAGAAAATCCATCTAAGAGGATAACAACCTACTACCCACTAATGGAATTACTCTGTTAACTAAAGCAGTAAATGCTGGTGCTTCTGATGCCACAGGTCCAGTACTTGGGGATCATTCCCTGGGGGTTATCCCATTTCTGTGATGCAGAGATACCTCCAAGGAAGATGCCCAAACTTAGGGTGCCCTTTTAACTACGCTGTGATCAGAACAAAGGGAAGTCAGAAAGCCAGTGTGGATGGCAGAAAGCTCAGCACAGAGCAGGCCCAACAAATGGTGTTGCTTTCTCCTGGCAGACAGAAAAACCCCGTGGCAGCAGCAGACCCGTGGCAGCCCTCAGGGTTAACTTCCCCAGGAATACAAACAACTCATCTCTGGATGGGACTTGGATGGCTACAGGGATGAGTCAGTGTTTGGATGTTTTACCATTAGCTACAGGGTGAGCAAGGGCAGGTCTCTAGCCTACAACTGGCAAGCAAAATTTATGAACTTTCAGGATTTATTTTTTTTTTTTTAGACAAAACAGAGTAATAAAAGGATATTTGAAACAAGGAAAATGTGGTTTTGAAAAGCCTTTTCTATGACCCTGAAAGTAGTCACTCACCTTCCTCATGTAAAAAAAAGTGTAAGTTTATTCTCAAAAGTGAAACAGAGAGAGAGAAAAAGCTAACATTATGTCATTTGATCCACATGTTTTCAGACATACACTGTGGATTTACTGCTGGCCTTCCTAAAGGAAATATTGATGTCATCCTGGCCTGCCTCAGACCCTGCAAAATTTAAATGATACACTAGTTTAAACTTTGGGGTTATAAAATGATGCTACTTAAGCCCACTTAATACATTTTTTATAGAGCAAGAGAGAATACTGTTTTTAAGCAACTTCAATTAGTATGATTTGATAAACTCAAAAAAAAAAAATATTTTGAAGCAGATCTTGGCTTCCTGGCTGCATCTTACTGCATCACTGAAGGGAAAGCAGAACCACACAAGGACTGTGTTGGTTAAATGCAGCACAAATTTGGGGAAATTCGGGCATGAAAGAAACCCTACGTCCATACATTTTAGCAGCGATTCAGATCTTGAATTTAATCGAGGTGTTGTGAATCACCCACCAGAGGATTCTTCAGATCTCCCTTGACCAGAAGAAGAGCTCATTTAAGATGAAAGAGTTGTCCTCTTCCCCAGACACGCTCTCTCTAAGCATATTTAAAAGTAGGCTTTGCCTTATCTAAAGCATACAAAGTCTTTATATCATGAATGATTAATCCATTTCTCACAGTCACCATCTTTCTAACTGAAGTAGTTGGAAAGAAATCTTTTTAGTAACACTGGGCATCAGTGGTAAAATCGAGCTGTAAGGAACTGCTCTGCTTTCCTGTGGCTGAATCTCTTTCCTTACTCCTTTAGTAAGGAGTGAGTCTCTTTCATACACTGGGACTGAGAATTTTATCTTTTTTTTTATAAAGGCTTCTTACAAGTTCTTGTAATTCTCAATTTGTCCCCAAATGGTTGAGACTGCAGTGACAGGACCAAAGTCTGTCTTCTGGCTCTGATGGAAGGCATGAGAAACTAGTTGCTACAGAGGGCAAAAATAAAAGCTTTCCCAAGATGTGGGGGTGCTACCTGCCAGATCTTCATGTCCTTCAGAATCATGTGGGGATGTGCCTTGAATGCTACAGGGCATTGCACACTCGTAAAAATGGACATGACCCCACCATGTACAGGGTGCTGTGTTTTCAGCATTAGGTGTCTCACACTTTATCATCAATGAGTCCTCAGTACCTTACCTTTCAGTCATCTAAAACCAGGAGTTTTTACTCAACCAAACACATCCAGAGTTGCAAATTGAAAGACACACCAAAGATGTAATTATGAAAGACCTAAAAAAAAGTAATTTCGGAATTGGAAATCTAGTTTTATGAACAGTCTCTGGCCTTTCATTAAATAAACACATCCAGTTCTGGCCCTGGAGTCATGCTTATGAAACTAAGGGTTTATAACAGCAATACTAACATTGCATTATCTAATGTAATGCTCTAATAAATAATGATGTATCACACCAGAAGGGTTTAATTTGAAACAGATGGTCTAAAGAATGGAAACATAAGCAAAGTATTTTCCTGTAATCATTCTCCAGGAAACAAAAGGGGATTTGATATTGCCTCAAGGACCACCCTCCCCCCAATGTTTTTGTCTTAGATAACAGTAATTTTTGAATTTACTAACAAAGCACAGGTGCTGCTGATAGCTCCCAACAATGAAAGAGAACTCAGGCATTTCTCCTAATCCTGATTAGCAAGTAAGAATTTGCTTTTGCAACAGCATTTGCTGCTTCTGCAAAGTTAACTGATCTTTCTTTGCACTTTTTTTTTCTGTTTTAGAAAGAAAAAATAAATTTGTAGTTTTTATGGTCTTGACAGTGTTGGAGCCTGTTGCATTTGACAGGAAAAGTCATTACTGAGCACTTAATATCCAGGCACTGCAGTCTGTGCCCTATAAACTCAGCAGTGCTTTCAGGTGCACTTGCAAACCACTGAAAGAGCTGATCGGAAAAATTCACTTAGCAGGAAAAAGAGTGCTCTGCTTGCAGAACCATCTGATCTACCATGACACACATAATTGCACACTTTAGGAGATTTCTAGTTCTAAGGATCCATTTAATGCTTTACAAGAAACACAAAGGCAAAATTCTAGCTGCCTCAAAATATTCTTTCCTCTCAGGAGCTGTTTCAGATACTCCCTGCTTTACTTCAAAAAAATCACCCTAGGGATGAGCTTGGCATAGGCTGTCTAAACCCTGCTGCTTCTTTTTTTGGAAACAGCATTTAAATGCAGTGTTTTCACATACAAGCTGCATTGAGGATGTGTAGGCAAGACCCTGGGATGAAATAGTTTTGGGGGAAGTGATGCTAACTACAGGTCTGGAGAACCTGTGAGATATTCAGCCACATACGTGACATTCTCTGCTGGCGACAGGGCAGAAATAGCAGCTGCAGTTCCAATTTAGGCAGACAAGCCCTCCAAACACCACCCCCGCTTCAGAGACACCAAGGCCCAGACCAACCCAAGCATTTGCTTACACTGCACCTACCTTTGAATACATGAATAATCTTCCTGAAGCCAGTGGACCTTGTCAGTATTGTGCCAGCATTTAAAACCCCCACACTTTGCAGAAGGAATAATGACCTCTGAAGAGATACCATTTTTGTATTTCAAGCTTCTCTGTAATGCTGAAGATGTTTTTTCCCCCCAACTCTAATGAAAAAATCAGAGACCTCCATAAGCAAGCATTTACTTGAGACTCTGGAGCCTGGGGCCTTAAAAATCCAAAGCATTCTGAGAACAGTCCAAATAACTTGGAAGTAAGAAAAGTTAATGGGATATTCAACTGCTTAAACACAGATGTGTGCTTAAGTGTCTACTACACATTAGTCACACTATCTAGTAAGCTTGGTATAAAGCCAGGAGCTAAGAATTCTTTAACATTAATTACTATTCTCTTGACTCACCGTGTGACAAACTCTTCTGCAGTAGGTGGCCTGAGAGCATTGTCCTGGGTGTTGTGCAGAAACTGTGTGAGCACAGGCTCCCTTCAGACCCCGTGGGGATGAATTTCAAACTGCGTTCACTGGATTGATACCTCTAGGGAAAATACCAGTGGGAAGCTGAATTTGTCCCAGTGACAGTATTTCTGAAGAAAAAAAGAGATGTAACACACATCTCTGTGACAGAAATACCTTACCTCTGTTGACAGAGATGATGAGCATCAGACCCAGCAGTGCTCTCCCCTGACAGTGTGGTTGTGAGCACTGCTTTCAAATAAGAGGCATTGGTACAGTTTCTACGCCTCATCAGTGTTTATTTTGCCTGAATACAAAATTCAAAGTCCAGGACTGAGGGAGCAGAGTCCAATCTCAGTTATGACAGTGAGCACCTGGATCCTGTGGAAGGATTCCAAGCTTCCATTAGTCTGAGACCTGTCCTACAGCATAGCACACACACTCCCACAGGGTGAATCTCCCAGCTGGGAGCAGCACATAAGGATGCTATTTCACCTGAGAGGAGTTTTTGTTATTTTTTCAATCACCATGTAGAAATCATGGAGAACATCTTCTCCTATTACAATACTCATTACTGCACATGTCGTCTTTCTGTCTCATTCCAAACACTAATAAGCACAGGACTTAATTATCCACATTTATAAATAACTTTCCTCATGCTATCTCTGTCCAACAATGTTTTGGCAGGCATCCTCAGCAGAAGATTTGAAATTATGTCCCTGCCAAAAACTATTGCTGATGATGAATCACAGCACACACAATTGAAAGGCTGTGATTGGTTTTATAAATATCTCTTCATATACATATATATGTAAATGTATGTGTATATATGTGTGTGTGTGTGTAGCAACTTGCAAATTACTATATGTATAGATCAAGCAAAATAGCATCATGGCTTTTTCTCTCTTCCAAATGATGTTACTGAACTCATTCAATCGAATTTCTGCTAATGTATTCATGCATGCATTCATGTATTCATTGCTAGGGAATTTTAAGGACCTTTGGGTGAAAATCAGCCCACTGCATTGACCTAGTCTGATCAGCACATTAGTTTAAGTTATTCAAGTCACCAGTTGTAGGATTCAAGTGATGAATTTGTCCTTAAGCACACAATTAGGCAATGATGGAGCATCCAAGGAACCAGGCTTCAAAAATCAAGTAATGTCAACCCAGGCTAAAAAGAGCATTGCTTTCCAGCCCAGTACAGGGGATTGCTAATAATAGTAGTAGAGTGAACACATATATATATATATAAACCAGAGCAAGAGAGCACACCCCAAGTCTCTTGTACCCAAAAAAGACTCTCTCCACCATTTCTGACATGGTGCTGAAATGCAATCCTGCAGTATCTAGGGCTTTACTGATACATGAAGAGAAGCTGTATAGATATCTCTTGTATTTGTGCACATACAATTAAATTATTCTCAAAAATGAATGAAAATACTCATAGAGAATATTATAAATTCCATAAAAAAATGGAGATTAAATACACTAAATTACTGTGGTAATTATGAAGGTCTTACATGTTTTGAAAAATGTAGCTGTTCTTTGATATAAGTTGAAACAAATATTTATTTTGTCTTTGCAGTTAAATAAACTCATGCAATTTCTGTTTACATATGCACACACCTAATCTTCCTATCCCTTAAATCAGGATGTGCTTTTTGGTGTTAAAAAATCCCAGGGATTAATAATTTCTCTTTCCTGCTCCTTTATTAGAAAAGGAATAATAAGTAAAAGACCATACTAGCAAAGGAGTAATTTTGTGCACTAATAGATGATGTTATTCCTTGACAAGTTTCATGAATATGGCATTGTAGATAAACACAGATGTAATTCTGTATAACACTAAAAGAGACAAAAAAAGACAGGAATTAATAGCAGTTTTCTCATGGCAACACAGCAGCTCAGTCCTTGCTCTCAAGAGAAGATGTAAAAGGCTGGATTTCCTCAGCTGCCCACAATGTCAATGGCTGCAGAACTCAGCCCTTGCTGTTCTGTGCCTCAAAAACACATCACAGTGTTCACCCTTTTTGAGGTCACTTCCAATCTACAGCCACTTCTTTTACTGTACTTTTGCTCAGTCATTTTAGTTATTATTGTGTGTATGTACAACTATTCCAATAAGCAGGCAGGGAAGAGCAGAACTGCTTAAGGCAGTGAAGCATATGGTTTCATGGAATGAGGATTGTGCTGTGTGGGGACTGTGAAGAGGATCTGGATTATAGGGAAATATGCTGGGGGTCAAGGGAAGGATCAAGGCAGAAATGTCTTTCATGTATTTACTAAAATAGCTTTCTTAAGTCAGTGTGAAAGACCAAGATTATTGTCAGCAAAACCCATCACAAACACCCAAAAACTTCCTCCCCAAGTACATGACCTTAGTGATGCTTTCATTTGAGGTTAAATATGCCCCAAATCTGCCCTATTGCTCCTGGATACCTGTGGGAGGCATCTGCTTGGCTCCAGCTGCACAGCTGGTCACAGAATGATAGGGCTTGAGCCTCTCACAAACACAACACGTTTGTGAGGTCAGGAAGTCACATCCCCATCCGACATGGAGAGAAGAGGCACAGAAAGACACACGAGTCAGCAGGAATCTGGAGTGGAGTCAGGATCCACTGCCAGAAGGCCTGTAGCCCATTCCTGTGGCTTAAGTGCAGCTCATGTTTCCAGCAGAACATCCAACTGGTACCTCTCTTACTGTGAATCACAGCTGAGTGCTGTGAAGCTGCCGACAAGAGCAGTGCAAAGCACATGCTTTTTGATGTAGGAGATTGTGGCCAACAACAGAGCAGTTTGTCTCCATTATGCCAGAGTGTGCCTGAAAAATTAGTCATAACCAAGTACCACCTATTTATAACTACTTACTTCTCTTGGTTTTAAGTCTGTTATTTTAGGTATCTTTCAGTGAGACAATAAAGGGCTGATCCTGAGGCCAGATGGATTCATAATCTTTAGGCTGCAAAAATTGGATCATACTGTTACTCACTAAATTTACTCACAAACTGCAGTTTCTACAAGATGAGTTTTTCCTAAGAAAAAGTAGCATTGGTTTGTATTTAAAAAAAAACAAACCCCAAACCAAAACAACAAAAACCCTTTCACCATCTGTTCCAATGACTGTACAAGAGAAAAAGCTGACAGCAAAGCTGTATTTTGCTAAACCACTTCTGCCCAGGACTAGATCCAGATTATAATGCAATTTTATGAGCTTCCACAGTCCACTTCCAACAAAAAGTCAAGTATAATGAGGATCCATTAATATTAATGTAAAAATTAGCACTGATTTCAGGGGAACTAAGATTTCATTTTCAGCTAGGCATGGAATTCATAAGCTTAATATGCTATTGTGCCATTCTGAAAACAGGAATTCTCATTTTAGGTGTTTATCAGAGGTATTCAAAACTAGTGATTTTGGTGTTGAAAACCCTGCATTGAGTCCTCATTGCTGACTGTGTGTAATGATATGATTTATTGAAGCCAAACTCACAAACATGTTTTAGTTCCAAAACAACTGTGCTAACTAAAGGACAGTTCTTCACTTGCATAGAAGTTACTTTTCCCTTGAAGAGTTCCAGCCAGTTCTCTGGCTAACCAAACATATCCTGCTCATCATTTCCTTCATTTACCACTGAGCTCAAGGCAAGGGTTTCACACATGCAGACAATGCTCAAATAAATCCCTGAAAATCCTGTTCTTACCCAATACTGAAGAAATGGCTATACAAGCCCCTCATGGAGGCTAGGTGTTAAAAGGTATGAAATAAACTTCAGAAGGTAGTATATAGCCCTTATGGCTTTTACACGGCAGATGCTTCACAAAGTCTACTGAAAGAGACTTACCTGTGGTACCCACCCATTTATTCTAAAATGCAACTACACTCTTGGAAAAGTTCATGATCTGGCAAGAATATTTTCCTAAATCATGCTGTGCACTTTTGCCATGTAGTGTGATCAAACTGGCCTATGCCCACAAAAGCAGAAATTACTTTCATTAATGAGGAGTGGAAAGACAGAATATCTTAGCACAGATCAGAAATACTGGTAAACCTCAGCAGTGCCCACCACAGTATCTCATAGTTTCGTATGCTGTCCATTCCAGGCCAGGTCTAGATCTAATACCTTGTGGATAGGCTATGTCAGTGCTCTATATTCCTTGCAAATAAATAGCAAAATTACTGTCTTAAAAATTCACACAAGGATTTGTGTGCATGTGTAAAAGATGAATAGGAGTGCACACAGCATGAAATAACTTGTAAGGCAAAGAAAACACGAATTATCTTCCTTACAGTCAGGAGATGAGTTTCTTCCACAGAAGCTACTTTTCTCTCTCTAGATCAGATCCACTTGCCTGAAGCTTTGCAAAAGTCCCTGTTGCATATCTAGATAGAGTCACCAGTATTGCATCTCTGTTGGCAGAAAAAAACACCCACCTGGGGGGAAGGAATCACTTTGTCTGCTTGAAAGAATTGGTGAAATACCATCCATGCCCATGGGGCAGAAGCATCCTTGTCACAGCCAAGAGCCAGATCTCTCAAGGCCACTTGTTTGAGGCAAGTTCTGATGGTTCATCCGAGGTCTTGGCTTCCCTGAGATACTGGGAGGTATGAAGTCTGAACACTGGGGTTCTCAGGCATCCCTCATTCTCTTACATATTCTCCACTTTCTTCAAGCTTCCAGTACTGCTTCCCCTTCTCTCTGAATATCCCTTAAAATGGTGGGTCTACCTACCAGTATTCCATGGCCTGGAACATAACCACTGGCAGAAGCACTGTTTCCAGTCTATTTTATTTGCTTACATTTTAGTAAGTGATTTCAGTTTTGTATTTTGTTGCTCATACAACCATTATTTTTTTTTCATCAACACAGATCAGTTCCATTTAAAATACATCAGATTAGGATACCTGTAACTAGTTTTACTTGAATATATGTACACAGTAATGTATACACTATTTACATATTGGCATTATATATATACATATAAATATATACACATATATATAAGGCACTGTAAAATGTACCATCACTTATCCAGGACTGTTTTAATCTGTAAAAGTAGATCATATTTCTTCATATAATTTGAAATGTCTAACCAAGACATTTTTTAAATGTTTCAGGGTTAGAGATATCAACTGTGAAATAAGCCTTATTTTAAATTTCAAGTTATTGTGACAAGATGAACAAAACCTATTTTGACAGTAATTCTTATCTATTTATTATAAAATTACTTCTCTCTTAAAAGATATTCACCTGTATACATAGTTTCCTTTGTATCTCCTTATTATGTTCCAAAATGTGAGCAGAAACTTGTCCTGCAGAATAAAAAATAACAATAATGAAGAAATTAATACAAACTTGGATAATTTATCCATTACTTAGAGAGAGGAAAGCCAAGATATCTTTACATGAAATGTATTAAAACAGATCATGATCTTATATAATCCTCTTTGATATATCCAACATCAGTGGAGCCTGGTGATTATGGTCTTGGCCATTTCATAAAAAAGGTAATCTCTGCCATGTGAAAGCATGACAGCACACAAATATCACTGGCATTTATAATGAACGTGCTTGAATGGATCCTTGCTTAATGCAATTAGCCTATATATGCAAATGATGGCATCAGAAATCCTGCAGCAGCTGCAGGGCATGGCAACTGTGCGTGTTGTAAGCCAGCCTGACAGATCAAATGGACATATTTTCAAAGCCTAGAAACAGACAGATGATTAAGAATTGTACATCTTTGGGATTTATAAACCCAGATGACCTGGACAGAACGTTTCAACATATATCAATACAACATTTTTCCAAGTTAATCTGTAGCAATGATTTACAATTGTGCTGGACCACAGGATCCCAACTAACCCCACAACTTGAATAAAAAACAGTACAGAAAAATTCATTTAGTGTTGTTTCATGGACCACTTGCTGTGATCTCACAAGCATCATTCACTGGTCACAACTAGGAGACTCTCTCGTAAAGACTCAGTGTATTTCCTACTCTACCATAAGCATCTCGAAAATGAGATTTAACCTGCAGTCAATATTTTGTCACTTGCACATTTTGCACTGGAACTGGCCTTTCCAGCTCTACTCTTGAGTCCACATTTTGCACAAGTGGAAGTGAGAAAGGGCAGCGCACCACGAACCATCTCAGCAAACGACTGTGTCTGAGGCAGAAACGGACACTTGAAAATACTGAAGTGACTCAAAGGTTTAAAAANAAGATATTAGGGCAGTTCCTGCTATCACCTTCCTTAAAAATTCAAGACTTGAAGACTTCATTAATGTACTTGCTTACAGACATATTTTGAGACTGTATTAATGATCTTCAGGAAAATGTGCCACCCTGAGGCTTTTTCCCTTGTTCACTTCAGGTTATGTCTGTATCCAGTTTTGACATGGGGGCCAAATGCTGGTTGTCTGTCAGTGCAGTATTTGGCCCAGAGTTTCAAAGTCTTTGCTATTCAGACTTTCCTATGAGGTCAACAAACAAAGTAGTAAAAAAAGAAAATATTAAGGCTTCAAGTAAAAATATTTCCTCTCTCTCCCACCCATGTAGTAAGGTACATTTAATTTCATAATACTCAATATATTATACAACTAAAGATACAGAGATCCAACTTTTCAAGGCAGGTTGTACTAAAAAGAAAACCTGGAAGCTAAATGGGAGCATATGAACAGGGAACAAATGGCTAATAAAATGCAATATGCAATGAAAACTGATGCATAAACTAAACAAAAACTATTGCTGTTTTTTAAATAAGTAATACAATCCACAGCTACAAATAAAAACGTCGAAAATATTTAAGACTTCTGAAACATGAAATAAGCATGACAAAAATAAAGAAGCTACTTTACAGGATATCTTAATTGCTGGATTTTCATGGCTGATCCCCACCTACTATAAATTAGCATCGATTAAATGAGCTTTGATGGAGCCACACCAATTTATACCAGCTGAAGATTTGGCCTGCAGTGTCTGTAAAAACAGGCTATCTGGGCAGAAGAACTTTGCTGCTAATCTGTAAACTGCTTAAAGAACTATACTTTAACATGGGCTGGATTCCCCTCAAAAATGAGATTTAATAAATAGGTCCCCAGTCCCACAACAGGAACTATGGAAACAGACACTTACATTTATGAGAAAATAGCTGCAGGTTCAGTGCCTTGGTTGAAAATGAGGCTGGATTTTCTGCATGCAATCTCCTGTTAACAGTTCTGCTTAGATTATTCTTTCAGAAAATTTGAATCATTTACTCCAGGCTATGTGCACTGAATTAAATGCAAACCTCAAAAGGAAAAAAAAAAAGACTTTGGTACCATTGTAAACCTATGAAAAAGTTAAATGTCTCTCAACTGTGGGCAAACCTACTCCCAAAATACATAATCCTTACTTCTGAACCTTTACTGACACAGTGCATTCATTTTTACCTCCCTTACCCCTATGTCAAAATAACCCTGGATATTAGTGCTTTATACACACAATACTGTGTTTAGTCTTACTGAGAAATTCTCTCATGAACTAATGTAGTTAACTTCAAAGGCTCTTTGGCCCTTCAAGTTCCTCAGTAGCTTTTTCATTTATAAATGCAAGAGAAAGAACGATCAAAGTGGAGCATCACTGGGATG
>VYZS01033407.1:16707-29365 GCA_013400695.1 Neodrepanis coruscans
ACTGGGATGCAAATCTCAAATATCATATTGGTGCAAATTTTCAGCCTTGCTTGCATGAATTTCATGTACATATTCAAAGATACATGATAAAATGTGCCCTTGTCTAGCTCCCTAGCCCAAATTCCCTGTGTCTCATATCCCCTCTTTTTCTTCATATGCTTACATATGGCATACATGATACTTTAAAAACAAGTAATTCTTGTGATACTCTATGCACCAGAGTGAATTCCAGTCCTTAAGGAAACACTGCATCTTCCTGAGGAGTTAACATCAGGGTAGACTGCAGATTAATAACAGTTAAAGATGGAAGAAATCTATAAGGCCATCTGGTCTAGCCCCTTGTCCCTTATAGGCTCACCTCTTACAGATTTTTTATTACTGACTTGTCCAAATACAGTTTGACTGTCCTAACTAGTTCATCTCCAAAAACTCTGCCTTGGAAGACTATTCCATTGTCCCTTCCCCTCCATCTTTTCTGCCCCCTTCTAAAGGTAGACTGTTGGTTACCAGTGACAACACTTTGCTTCACCTTTGGTTTTAAGTAACATGTTCGTAAAATTATGATTTCCACTTCATTGCTTAGCCAGTGGCATGTTTTAGCCCTTTAGTCTTCTCATTAACCAGCCCATTCAGTTCTTTAATATATATTGCTCCTTCTGTACCTGATCCAGTTTGCCAGCATCATTCTGGTACCAGGGTGCCTCCAACTAAAGACAGTGTTCTACATGCCAGTGAGCAAATCTGCATAGAAAGACTATTGCTTCTCTGCTCTGCAATATCCCTACAGTAGACATTTAAAACATTGCCAAGGCAATAAAATGCACACTGATTTCTATTTTCCTCTCTCAGAACTTTGGCCTATTGCAGATGCATTGCTTTCCAGGTTTCTCCCTTCAGGCAACGTAGAGCATTTCACAGAGATTAACTTTCTTTTCTCTTCAACCTTTGTCTCAAGAAATAATGTAATATACAAGGGACATAATAACCATGTATTGCAGCAGATGTCAAGATTCATCAAATCAAAATATAAATTTTAACCAGGCAAGACTAAAGTCAATATTTGCCTTCTGGAACAATTAATCTCAACATATATGAAAACAAGTAAGATGTTATTTATTAACACATTCTAAATTGCTACCAAATACCTGGAGAGCTTTTCATTGTAGTCAAGGATTGAAAAGGACTTAATCCCTTGAAAATAATATCCTGAAAAATGATGGATTTAGCTCTCTATAGTCAAAACTATTCACCAGGAGAACCAGGTGGGAAGTCGAGGTTTCATATGCTGACTGGCTCAGTGAGAAATAATTTTTAGAGACTTTGGCAACAGTCGCTCAGGATATTCTTAATGATCTGGCTAGTTAGCACTGGTCCAGATCTCAGTACTTTTAACTTCTGAGATGGTAACTGAATGGTAAAGGAGACAAGGAACAGATAAATAAAAATCCATTTGTCCCAAAATTAGCTTTGCCAGAGTTCTTGTATTTGTGATAAAAGTAATACACCCCTTCCTTCCTTTTTATAGTAAAGTTGTCTTTAAATCCAACAAAGTAAATGTAGTTTTCTGGAGAGAGTAAAAGGAAACCTCAGAATGTTAAATAGATTTGATTGATATTATTTTAAAAAGTTGTTCCCCAGGGGAAAAATACCCAAATGGAAATCCTTTGTCTAACAGTATTGAAGACCAGAGGGAATGTGCTAGTAATTAGGCAGACAGAAAATTTATATCCTTTAGATGTACACTTGGCTCAGTTACACACACTGTAAATTCAACAGCTCATGATAACCTTGCTGCAGGATTACACAGACGGCACCAGGGCAAGGCAGTAAACCAGGTTATTGCCTAAATCCAACAGGTACTAAGGAGGGTGCAGGGAAAGCAGCTGACAGCTGTTCAAAGTATGTTCCCATCCAAACATTTCCTTCCTTATCTGCTTGGTTTTCTTTCCGAGTCAGAGAAGCCTTTAAAACCCGGAGGGAGCAAGAGGTCAGAGTGGAAGATCCTTACTGGTGTTGAGGTCCTTTTCCACAAGAGACAAACACGCGCACGCACACAATGTCACACACGGGGAGGTGAATGGCAGACAGTGAGAAGCTGTTGATATCCTTTCTCCTGCTCCCATCCAGGAGACCAGGGAGACTTTTAAAGACGACATGGTGTTTGCAGCCCAAGTGCCCTTTCCTTTTTCCTTCCCAGGAGAAGGAACCTGAGCGGCAGCGACACGGAGCAGTTCTCTCACAGGCAGCGCAGGATGCCCACTTTCCCTGTCAGCAGGAAAACAGCAGTTGGTCCTTTGGCTCCTGCCAGACACATCGCTGGCCTGGGAACAGGCATGGGAAAAACGGAATGATCCTGGACTGACCATCACAGCACAACTGTACACAACAGATTGGCTGGACAGACACATGCACGATGGCCTTAGTGCTCTCTGCATCAAAGAAACCTGCTCTGTGGTTGTAGTGTTAGGTCATAGCCAGTTCCTGCCTGTTGGTTCAGAAAGAGTCTGATAGACTGTACAATTTTATTCCCTCAAGAATAAGGCTGCAGCTGGTTTTTGGCCAAAAGAGAAAGATGAAAACAGAACAAACCCAAAACAAGAAAAGGAGAATGGCCGGCCGCTGCTGCTCCTTCTTTGTTGTTATTTGAGTCTTCACAGTGCTCCTAGCTTCATGGCTGGCTGAGTGGATGGCTCTTTATTTTTAATTAATTTTATTTTACACTGAAATTTCATAGGTTGTTCCACCAACTCCAGACACCTTCTTAACATTTGAGTGTCTAGCAGGGCTGACAGGCGTCCCCTGGGAACTGGATGTTGAACCCAACCTAGCTATTCCTTTTGGCTGTCCATTTATTTTACTGTGCGGTGTCTTCAACTGCATGTCATCCCTGCATCAAAAGAAATATCAAAAAATACAATGTTAGTGACAAAGTGTGATAGCAGAATGGTTTCATTCAGGATAAACAATTACCCCTGTTACCCTGAGTCCCAGTATTGCAAAATATTCAAGCCTGGGAGCAAGCTGGTTGAAGCAAATGCACTTGATGAAAAGCCACCAAAATGAGAGAATTAATTTGGCCATTGGTGAGTGGATCAGACCCCAGTAATATTTGTTCCCTTAATTATTTGCTTAAATGCTTTGTTGATCCAAATTAATCGTATAAACATTTGTAGGGCGCAGGAGGGTTTAACTGTCACCACTACTGACCTTAAGCCAAACTCTGTCTTACAATTAGAAATAAAATACTTACAAAAAACAATTCTCATTAAATATCCAGTTAAACAAAATTATGTTGCTCATCACTAAAGCCTATAAGAAAGGTGAATTGGTAGGACTTCTTAATGACAGAAGACACAAACTGAATCAAGTCAGGAAGTCCTCTAGGGTGCTTGTAATTAAAGACCATTATCCAGATGGACTCTTTAAAATAATTTCCTTTCTTATGACCTACTGCCAGGGAGCACGGACAATAGGTTTTCCCCAAAAGATCTTTTAAATCTAGGCCACTACACACTAAAGCATAATGTGTCTCTTCCCCAAGACTCTTCAAGTAATTAGATAAAAGCCTACAAAACAACTTGTGTATGTTCTAGAAGTACCAGCACAACTGGGGGCTGCTATGTCCTCACACTGTCCTCCTGCACAGATGATGGATATCTGCTTGGGTTTGCCTCAGTCTCAAGACCGGCTCATGACAACGGCAGTGACAAGGGATGACATACCTTCCACAATGGAACACTTTCTGCCTGCAAACTGAGGCACAAACTGAGATATTTCAGACCACCCTGACCTCTTCTGGGGCCCAAAGGGTTTGGTTTGGGTGTTTTTTTCTACTTTTTATATGGTCTTACAGCCGTATCCTGGAGCTGGAGCAGCAGGTCCATCACCTCACACCAGCCTGGCTTCTGCTACAGAGTTAAGTTGTGCTTACACGGGAGAATGGAGCTGTGGATGTCTGAACCAGCATATATATACATATATATGTATGTATATATAATATATATATGCACACACACATATATAAAGGAAAAAAGGTATGTGATTTCATAAACACTGCTGTATCCCCAAACAGATGAAATACACAGGGACCAAACTCTACATTTGCCTCACCAAAGTATTATCAAAGTCCCAGTTTAGTACTGAATTTTTTGTGAAGAACACAGTTTGCCTCCTGAAACGAGGCACAAAGGAGTTGGGGAATGTTAGGGGCAAGGGGAGAAGGCAAAGTCATTTGTAGTGTTACTGCCAGAGAAAGCATGCTGGGTTTACAAAGCACAGAATGCTTGTGGGAGGTTTAATCCACCTGTTTATTAAGCTATTTATTAATCTAGGTACTTGACTTTAAGAACTTCAGTAAAAAAAGATCCTCTGCAGTGGTATCATATGTCTGCCACTTTCTTTAACACCTGATGAGACCTGAAGCTATTTTAATAGCTAGACCAGTTTTGCCAGATAAACTTTTTTTCATTACCTTGAAGAGTGGAACTGAAGTGAATTTACAGGCTCTACCTTTTAAACAAGCACAGTGTGAAAGCAGAAACAGGCTGACAGCATAACCAAGAATCAGAGACAAAGAAAAAGAAAAAAAAAAAAAAAAGAAAAAGCAGCTGACACAGCCAGCTCTCAGAGGGCAGAGAGTCTAAAGAAGGTCCATAAGACTTTTTTTATACATAGGAATAGGAAAAATGGTTGTCTACCTCCTGGAAGTTATATCTTCCAAATAATCTTCAGGAAATTAATCTTAACAACTACAATTCACTTGAAAACATTGAGGAAAAACTTAACTTTATGAGACCTACAGTAACAGTTCTCCTGCAATTCAGTAACTTTCCCCAAAATCTTGTATAATACTGGAGAGAGAAATCTGGATCTTAACCAGAGGACAGCACAGTGCAGTAAGTGCCAGATATAAAGAAAACTTAGATACTTCTGATGAGCCCTCTAGGGCCCCAAGTAGGCTGAAATGCTGTATCCTCAGTGGAATTGTATATCTCTTTTCAGACTTTGTAAGCCCTGTAGTCTCCAGAAGGAAGAGAAGCACATGCAGAAGCTGCAGCTGAGGATCTTGCTTAGATACCACTAACTAAGGCTCTCAGCACAGCAAATCCTTTCTCTCCCCATGCTTTCTCACGAAAAGGAAGGATGCAGCAAGGCACTAAGGTAATGTCATGATAGTCTGTGCTTTTATTACCAGTTCTGTACTAAAGGACACTCAAATAATGTGCTAAATACACAGACCTCTGTGACAAGCACCCTTTCCAGGACTGGCCTCAGCCCATTTCACTTGGTGCAGGGTATGCTTGTACATGTTAGGATCCCAGCTTTGTCTCTGTATCCAAGCAATGTCTGGGTCCAGCCTTCCTATAGGCTGCAAGCTAGAACACCTCCATCCTTTTGTGCATAAGGGGATGGATAATCTGCCTCACATCTTGCAAATAATTATCCAGTTCAGCTAAGACACTAAATTGCTATGAATTTTCACAATTTAATTGATCACCTGCAGCCAATGTACAAACATTTGGTTATGGTGAGGTTACTATGGGGGTGTCACAGAACTGAACCTCCCACCCTCACAGCTTACAGCAACATGTTATCTGGGTCATGCCTCCAGCAAAGGGCTCTGCACTTGCTCACAGGCAGATTCCCATTGCTAAGCAACCCCTAAAGCAGTACCTACCTCTGTGCTCCCACTGATTGCACCTCTGTAATTTCCACAGTGTTTACAAACGAGACAGCCTTCGGGCCTCCGTAGGAGGGTGACCTGGGCATCCCTGTGGGGGATGACGGGACCTGGTGGCCTGGGGATTTGTAGGAGCCATTGCTCACCCTGCCCTGTAGTGCTTGATGGGACTGCACATTATTATTGGCTAAATCAGCTTGCAGAGAGGTTGTGGAAGTCCTTGGTGCTCTTGTCATTGCACTTGAGAGTGAAGACACTGAGGACTGCAGTATAGGGTTCCTTGTGCTAAAGCTGGTAGCAGCCATCAGATTGTCCCTGGATCCGTATCTCATGGCCATGCTGCGCGGGTCTTCCGAGAGGGTGCTGACCTGCTGAAGGCTGTAAGAGCTGGGGGTGTCATAGACACCCGAGTCTGCAAAGACTGACTCGGGGTGTGAGTGGAGGAGCTTCTCCCTCTCTTCCATCTCTTTCCTTTCCTGGATGGATGCCATAATTGTCTTGGAAAGGTTATCATAGCGGACTGGGGAGGGGTCTCTCTGGTGTGGAGCTGGACCCCCCAGCACCGGGCTGAAGCTCTGCGGCGGTTGGCGCTGCAGCTCGCTGCCCCGCAGATGGCACATTTTGGCTGACAAATATGGGGAGTGGTACCCGACAGAGCTGACTGCGGAATGGGCGATGCACTTCCTCCCCGAGGGTGACATGGGGTTTAGCAAACTGTCATATGAAAGACTCCCATTTCTGTTTGACAGGGAATTGGGAGAAAAGATGCTTTTATAAGGGGTGGAAGCCGCCCCTTCAGATTTTATTGGGTGAAGGGGCACTTTGTCTGTCCCTCTCCTGCCAGCAGATTTCAGGCTCAGGGATCGTGAATTGATGGCAAAGGAATCTATCTGGAGTGGGGAAGACTGATAGGTCTTGTGGAGGGAGCTCTTCCGGTAGCTGGGGATGTCCAAGCTGGGTTCGGACTGGTAATCCAGGCTCCTGCCATCCTCTTCTATCAAAGCCCCTTGGCTGTGTCCCTCCTGCATGGTGATCTAAAACAGAGGTGAATATGAGAAACAGAAGCCAGTGAGATGCAAGTTTGCTCTCCATGGTGAGTTCATGGGAAGAACAGAGCTGTAGTCTTCTCTCAGATTCTCAGCCCAGCTTAAAAGGAAGCTCCTAACTCCTGTTCAATATATGGATTAGCATCTTAGAAGCATGGAGCAGTTATTCATAGTAAGTGCTAAATAATATTGATAGTAATAGAGAAGTTAATACACAGACACTGAAAACACTGAATGAGAGACCTAAACTTAGACTCAAGTCAGAGTGAAGGTAAATCAGATTGTAATCTGATAGTACTGCCCTTGGAAAAAGCACTGCACTTAAGAGTTTTCTACAAATAGCTCTTGAGCTGAGGGATGTCTGGTTTTGTGTGCTGAGACAGAAATACTTTCTGCTTCATTTCAACACACTGGGGACCAGCACTTTACTCCACACCATGAATATTCAGCAATTCTGAATTTCTGGTCATAGGTCTTCAAAAGTTGGCACCTAAGCTTAATTAAAGCAGAGAGGCTCCTTCCCACCCACAAAACGAAGCAATATTTTCTTTTTTATTGCCTGTGTAGGAGAAAGTGGCCACATCAGAGAAGGAAACAGAGGCCCTAATTTATTGATGTGCATTGAAAACACATAGGACTTCACTTTATTTTACTCTGTGAAAATTGCTTACAGTTCCGTTCACTTAAAATGCCATTCCCTGCTAAGCAAATAATTTTTGCTGATTTTTAAGGAAGAGTTTGCCATAATGCACAATAAATTGGCTACACTGGCTCTGCAAACAAGAATTATTATCAATCATATATTTAACCAGAAATGCACTCGACACAGGTTGTTCTTTATCTAGTTTCTTTTAAAAGAAAACTACAAAAAAAAAGCGCAAAATGATAAAAATCTGTTTGTGGATTTTTTTTAAGTTTTTTTTCTTTGAGCTAGAAGACAGAGAAATATGCAAAACAGCTTACTCTCTCCTAGAGTATAGTGCTAAATTTGGCCTCCTTTGGAAAAAGGAGACCAAGTGACAGCCTGTAAAGGAGGATGAGAGAGCAATGACGTGGCTTATATTTGTGCTACTTATCCTTGTGTCCCAATCCTTCTTTCCTAACAGCTTTCACTACTCAGAAGCAGAAGAACTTAAACAGAACAGACACCATGGCATTTCTCACACAGGCCAGTCTCTTTTCTTCTGTACATTATACTCAGGCTTGGCAGTCAAATACATGCCCTCCTATCAGCTTGCCAAGTGAACTCTGTTTCAGGATATTCCCAGTTGACTACTAGAGAGTTGTGACTACTATAAAATTGAACAAGTCCCCAGAGCTGATTTTATTCACACTAGTCAGCCCACAGCAACAACATTGTTATGTTAGGATTGAAACAACAACCCTCAGAGAGAGGTGCTGTACCCTGCTATCATTTCACAGCACTGTCCAGTCTCCTGGCCTAATCAGAACCTCCCCTGTATCTATATTGCATCTCTGGATGAATGAATGAATGAAACAAGCCTGCCTTCCCTGCTGACTTTTGGCATTATGACTCAGAATAATGTGGCTTACACAGCTCAAAATTGCTAGATGATGCCTGGAAATAGAATTCTAAATTGGATGTCAAGCCATTTTTCATGTAATAAAGTGAAAACGATAGGATATTAAACTTTTTGGATACAGAGAACACACTGTTGTTCTTGTGTATCCCAGGCTCTTTCACAAGCCAGTCTTTTCTTCATTAAGTGGACAAGTCCAGAGAATAAGATTTACCATCACTGCAGTAAGACTAAAACTTGACTTTGAACGCTGGAATTCCACCACCTATCACCATCTTTCTTCTCAAAATGAGAAGGAATCAAGAAAAACTTTTTTCACCATTAAGGAACATCCTGTCTTATTACAGAGTCACTGCAGGCAATTATTTTTCTCTGCCATATTTTCCTTTCTATACTTCCTTCATAGTATTCCTTCCTATCCCCCCCTTCTTGTTATTCCAGGGATGACACTGGAGGACCTGAAGAAATTAATTTTAAGAAAACTGTACTGTGTGTGCTATGTGTGTTTTAAGGGTATCTCCACTGGTGTGTGAATACTTGGATAGATACTGCAAATATACAAATTAGACCAGTGATTTTCAAACTGCTATCCTCAGGTCCTGGAGACCAAGGAATATTTGCAATAAATCCATTAGAACTAAGTTTCAAAACTCCCAAGTAAAAGAGAAAAGTGTCAAAATTCCAGATCAAATCTCTCTACTTGTTTTGACCTCAGTTTTCTTGGTAGGAGAAAATGATGCCAAGTGGTAGGAAGGTGTTTTTTTCCATATAACCCAAATGTGCAGAAGAGCTCCTAGGGAAGGTCAAACATGAGGAGTCTTCCACTAATTTTAGCTAAAATATCTCTTTATGCTTTAAAATTTCTTTCTGTTTTGCAAGCTGACATCTTAAGGAATCAGTGAGTATGCTGGCTGTTGGCTAAAGGGTCTGATCCAGAGGAGCCCTCAGCATGCCCAGCTCCCTCTGAAGGGAATGTGAGGTGGCACCTGTGTCAGGGGAAGCCAATGGCAGGTGACACTTCTCAGCATCTCAGGATTAGGCCGAGACACTGGCACTGCAGCAGCACACAACATGTCAAGCTCAACAGAAGAAAGCTGTGAAATCAGACATGTTTTGGAGCATAGTGAAAATAATGCACACAACAATGCCAAGTGTCATTATTTACTTTTATGCTCTGACATTCACTAGAGCCCTGTGGTGTATTTAGCCTCAGCCAAAGCTCCATTTTGCCCTGTCTGGGAGCAGATACTCCCAGGCTCTCTCACCTGCTCGGCCGTTGCGTGGTAGTGAACTTTGGGATTGTTGCTGAAAGCTGGTCGGTACTTGTACATGGCAGGAGTAGGAGGGCTGATAAGTTTGGGTGAAAGGCCACCTTCTGCAAAAGGAAAGAAAAAAAGGATTTTGTATTAAAATATGTGTGGACAGAAAGCTATCATTCATAATTCCTTGCTACCCATGGTCCTCTGCAAACAGATCTGTTCTGAGAAGAATAAAACTTGCAGTACTTTTGTGCAGAATTTCATCAGAATCAATGGGGCTCCTGTGGAAAGAAAAGCACGTTGCTGCCACATCAGCAATGTAATGAGAAGAAGAAACAGAGTATAATATATTGAGTGGGGTAATATATTTGCTTGAGTAGTAATTTTACTTAATTTGAAATACTAAATATTTGGGTTGAATTCAGTTACTAGTTTTATCTGAAAAAATGGGAGGTTTAATAGTATTGAAGTGTTAAGTTCACATTTTCATAAATACTTCAATTTGTAATGCCTAAGCATTTCATATTAATATTTCTGATTCCTTAGTTCAATATAACATTTTTAATTTAAAAATTATAAAAAATTTAAGAAGAGATTTAAAAGTTTATAAACTCTGCAAAACTGATACGAAATATCCAACCTAGGCTTGAATGAACCACTTCAAGCTGGCTTTTCTCTCCCTATCCTGCTGTTGATTCCCCTAGCTTGAAACTCTTATAAATAGGAAAAAACCCCCTTCACCCAGATCCCATTACTGTTTTGAAAGAATACCAGAAGCCTTTAAAGAGAGTGAGATATTTTCTTATTAATAAAAATAAAACACTGATCATGCAACTGTACCTTCACTGGCACCCAGCTGCCCTTTTAGCTCAGAGTACTTGCTTGGATCTCCTTTGGGTGGGAGAGGTGGTTGTACCTCCATACTTTTATCCTCCAGACCTTCTAGGCTAATTTTAGACTGAAAATAATAAAAAAAATCAATCATTACATGAAATCTGATTAAAGAACAGCATGTGTCAGTGCTGGATGTATCACAGAACAAGAGCTACCTATACGTATAATGACAAGCAAGATTTAGCATCCACTGCAGACAAGGAATGTCACATGTAAAATTAGCATTGTCATAACAAGCCAGTATAATTTTAATTGCACTATCCTGGTCTACTTGGCATGCTAATATCATTATCATCACACTAGTTAATATGTGGTAGAAGACAATGGTGTTTTCTAGCGTTTTTCAGCAACTTTCAGGTTGCTCTTAGCCAGCAAATATTCAAGGAGTGTAGGAAGTAACTATTCAAAAATCTTGCAAGTTGGCTTTGTTTGAATCCACTGCTTTTTATAGGACTAAACAAATCCTCCTCTCTATTTCATGCCAAGAGAAACTGAAGAAAAAAGAGGATATAAGAGAACTCAGCTTCTGAGTCAGTATTCCTTCCACTGGACCACAAGTGCTCCTGCAACCTGGAAGCTCAGAACATTTTTTGAAGTAGAACAGCTGACTTTGTAGTACAAAGGTTCATTAAAATTAATTTGAACACCAAGTGGTGACAAGTCTTTGGATAGAAAATAACTATGGCAAAGGACAGCCACCTCTGCCAAAAGAAGCCCAGAGGCTTTCCATTCTAGACCTGCCTGTTACTGGCTGTCACTGGATCAAGAGCTGCTGCTACCAAACCTGGGTTACTTTCAAAGGATGAAGCATATGACAAGGACTCAACCTCTTATCATTTTCTCCAAGAAATGCATCATCCTCTCAAAGAGATGTGTCAGTGACAGACTCATTTCCAGGCTTGGTAGCTCAATCCCTGCTATTCAAAAGCAGCACTTGCAGGCTGCCTTACCTTGCTCCGGTTGAGGTTGGCTTGGATCCCATTGTCACTGATCTTCACTGTGATCTGTCGCTCAGATAAATCAGGCCTGAGGAAAGGAGGCTTCACACTCACAGCCTGCTTCTTCTTGGGCTCAACTACGTACCTGATTAATTGCACAACGGTCATCATGAAAATAAACAATAACCTAAGAATAAGGCTTAGATAGATGAAAATCTTCCTGCTTCCAGGTTATGATGTAAGAATGTGTCAGAATCTAGGTACCCAGTTTTTGAAGTACTGAATGGATGTAAGAATTAAACAGCAATAAAAAGATCAGTGGGGTTTGTTTTAGTGAGCAAAATGAGAGCATCCATTAAAAAACCCAGTTTTTGAAGTACTGATGGACAAGAGCATGAAGAGAGCAAGAAAGGCCTATCACCAACAGAAGTGAATGACTAGATCTTACCTAGTTAACATGAAACAGTTGCCCTGCTGTGAGAGTTCATGACTGGGGGAATAAATTCTAACCTATACATGGTTACTTGTTTCTGTAGCATGTTTAGAGTGTTCAATTACATGGAGGTAAAATACACATACCAGATTTCTCTGTTTCATATAATGGATAGGACATTCCAGTAGTGATGGCTCAGTGACTTTCAATACACAAGACAATCAGAACATGTCCTCACGAAACACAGAAGTTCTACACGCTACAGTTCTGTGAACAGCCAGGATGATGGTACTTACACCCCTCTCTTAAGAGGAGTGTCTCACAAGTTCTAATGTCTGGCCCCTCTGTTGTATCTTTATCTGATTTTCACGTTNGACTTTCCTCATATTTCATCAATGATCTCTGGCTTTTGAGGCCAATCAAGTACATTTTTTTCCTCTGTCCCAACAACTACTCTACCTCTCTCATTCCCAGTTGAGAGTGTTTCTCTTACCTGGGAGCCAGGGGACTGCAGAGCACATGTTCCACGTTTCCACAGCATCCTCGGGTAAAAGGATTCACTCCCCCACGGAATTTACCTGTCACCTGGAAACACATTCAGGGCAGTACTCAAACCTCTGGTAATGTAAAAGTCATCATCCAGCCCTCAAAAGGCCAAGAACAAGTCTGCCTTGCTGTGACCCTTCTGTCCTTCCCAAACAGATTGTTTTTCTTTGACTGCTGCACTTCCTCCCTCCAGCTCTAACACAGCACCTCCGTCAGCTAATTCCAGCTAGAAAGCACTCAACTAAGATCATTCCCAGAAGGACAGTGGCTCAATGTGACTGAGTTTCAAAGTGGACACGCTCACCTCACCATTGCTGCTCC
>VYZS01033408.1:287-11534 GCA_013400695.1 Neodrepanis coruscans
GGAATTGGAACAACTGGAGTTTTTTTCCCATTTTCTCCCACCACCACCAGTTCCCACCTGCAGAGAACTTCCCTATCCACCTTATCTCCAAAAGGCATTTGTTAGCAAAACATCCCTTCTGGTTCTTTTCTTATCATCTTTGATCTTCTGAGGGCTTAAATAGATTGACTATTTATCCTGTATCTTTCTGGGCACAGAGCAGGCAATGATTGGCCTATAAATTCTTCAAACATAGAACTTGATTATTGTTATTTTTTTTGCTCTAATAGCAGTGGCATGTAATCTTCACAAAGAGAGTGTCTATTATGTGTGTTAATCCAGAGAGGGAGGGAGAAGAAAGGGTTGTATTTCAGCTACTCCTGAGCAAGGCTGACAGTCCCAGTGTTCTGGGGATCAATGATAGCACAAAAATTGATCTTTAATAAATAAACTGCAACTGGGAGCATCCAGTGTAAATACAGGCTCTATGTGATGTTATATACATTATAGCACAGCATATGCACAATCCCACCTGAGGAGGGTGGAGATCTATTTTATATCTTTCACTTTGCTGCATTTCCTGGGTTTTAGCTCTAAAGCCACCAGAGATGTGTAATGATAATTCTCAAATTCCAGTCCAACATCACAAGGGAGTATAAGAAAGGAAATCCTATCATATAATTACGTTCCTTTAGGTATTAAAACAGGTTGTTTTGAGGATTGCTAGCTAGTCAGAGAATAAATCTGGGGTTGGATTATTAACTGCAAAGTAAAAGATAATTTTGCATTAATAATGTCTCCTTTTGGTGTGTTTGGAGTGGCTGCAGCCAGAGCTACAAACACTTGTAAACCATCCCCTCATTCAGCTGCATTTGGGCTTCCTGAGAGTTATGAACTCACACCAAGAGTGTGAGACCACCAGATTTATTCTTTTAGGGCTGGTTTTTGCCTAATGGCATCAATTGAGTTTTAATCACACTTCTTAAACCAACAGGGTTTTGTCCTCTTGGTGAGACCTTCCAGATCCTAAAAGCAGAACCTCAGTCACAATGGACTCACCCCATCCCAGATCTGTGTAGCCCAAAACTTTCCAAAAACCTGGCAGGAAAAGTTCTTTTGGTACTGATTTACAAAGGAAACAACAGTAAAAATTTGCTTGGCTTGAATCCTTCCAGACTATTCAACCCTGCTGGGTGGCAGCCTGTCCTTATTTACAGTATCATAGTTGCTTTATTTCCAATACAATATTATCCTGAAACTCAAATCTGAGGAGTTAATCTCTGCTGTTGAGATGCAGTGGAGGATTAATGTGATTTCTCGGGAACAGTTGCCAGAAAATGACTCTGCTGCTCCTCACCCTGAAGATTTGGGATCCCCAAGGCCAGTCCAGCTGGTTTTCAGCCATTCACACCAAAGGTTTAACTCATTCTCTCACCAAAGTCCTGAATGACTGATGTAAAATACTTTTATTTTCAGCTTAAATCATTCTTCTGGTTTCACAGTGACGCTGGTGCTCAGTGTACCCAAATTTCCTGTGGGTAGAAGGTGTCCCCTCACACCTTTCCACATCCACAGGACTGTTTTGGTGTGAACTGCTCTGACACTTTCAAGAATGGTTAATTCTGCTCATTTCAAAGCCTTTTTCAAGGCCTCACCCCAAACATATTGATCCTCCACTGCTTCTCATTGCCCTGGTGTCCAGCCAGCTCCTATTTGATCTCTGCTCATTACCAGAAATGCAATTTCTTTTCCAGCAGATACCTGGACACATTTTGCATATTGTGTCTTCCTGCATTACCTCAGCATGTGTTTTTTTTTTCCTGCTATTTGAAGCTTCTGCACAGAGATCTTCAAGGCAACAACAGAATTGCATCAAGGGAAATCAAAGGTCTGATGTAATCCTGAGACAAGTTTAGTTAAAGACAGGCAATTTGTCTTGGAGCAGTTTGATGTCTTGAGGTTTCTGTGTAACTGAGATGATATTGTCTATCCCACAAAGCTGGGACTTTGCTCATTTATCCTGATCTAGTCATAACAATCATTTTATTGGAATATTAAGAATTAATGAATTTTTATTTGGCCCCAAGTCCTTCACAGTGACTTTCCTCAGGCACCTCAGTGAGCTTCAGGTGCTTAAAATATTCCCAACACACTGATTTTAGCTATAAATATTTTCTCTGGAGCTATTTCTTCCCTCTTTCTCAAATACTACATGGAGAGGTAATATTAGCCTTCCCCAATTTACAGCATTACCTGTTTGTGTGTAATCACCATGTGCAGATAAAACATCTGCTGATTTGCTTTCAAGCACCGCTACTTTTCCTGAAGAAATACTTTTAAATCTACTCAGGAACATTTCACTGAGTAAAAGTGATGAAATTAGGTTAATACATTATTTATGATGAGTGATTTGCTCAGCTCTCTGCAAAGGAGAGGAACATTTTTAACCAGTTCAATCATATGAGGAGAGGTGAAGGCTCATTGTTTCCCTCATTTTTTTTTTCTCATTTCCATGGCAGACTGTCTTAATTACTTCTGAAGCCTTAACTTTGCAAGTTTTCATGTGGCAGCTGCCAATAAAAAGCTGTGCCTGAACAGATGAGGGAACATCTGGGCAGTGCTGCCATTGCTGCTGGATTTTGCCTCCTGTTTGAGCCACAACATCCTTTACTTGAGGTTTTTCTGTCTCCTTCCCCCCTTTCATTGCCTTTACACAGAGTTCTAACAAAGATATTGCAAGTGGAGGAGCACTGGAGTGCAGAATGGGGAAGGAATCCTCATTAATCATGCAGGTACCTCACTGGATAATTCATGGCACGTCTTCCTGCCACATGTAGGGCTTCAGAACTGATTAACCAGCAGCTTTCACTGCTGTCCCACCACATAAGAAAGTGTGGCAATAAAAGAGGGTTCAGCTTCACAGCAGCAGCTGAGCTTAAATTTCACTGATAAAAACAACTGGAACAAGAAAATGTGAGAGATGGGGGAAATAAGGGGGAAAAAAAAAGGGTAAGAAAGTAATTCTTCAACCTTAAAAATAAAAAAAAAAAAAGCAGGAGAACAACGTACCAACACTTGTAACAAATTTCTAAACCCAGGCTGCAAGAGAAAACACTTCAATCCCACAAGAAGCAATTAGAAGATCCTGTGGAAATAGTGCATTAAAAAGATGAGTCTCCAAAGGAAGGAGCTGCTTTTTTTCCCCTCATATCTTTTTTTTTATTATTGTTCACATGGAATTCATCCAACTGCATATTCTCTCTGCAGTGTTTGAATGGTGCTTTCCCCTTTCAGAGCATTATCTGGCCTCTATTGTGAGGGGGGATGAATAAGCAAAGGCTTTCAAGGCTGCTGAAGGAGGATGAAGTGGGTTTTTATTTCTCTTTGTAGAGCACAAAGCCTGTAGGAGGGAAATGGCAAAATATTGTTCTTCTCTAACTGGTGGTGGAGAAGGACTTGGTTTAATTACTCAGATCCCACCTGAAACACCTACAGAATCATTTAAATAAATAAGCTCCCACTACATGGCAAGTTTTTATGTGGAGTGGGGTAAAGAGAAGGAGGGAAATTCTTTTGTGAAGTGGATTTCTCCCTCTCTCCTTCCTTCTTCCCTATTTCTCTCCTTGCCTTGTGGAGGGCTTTGACTTTGGGCATCTCATAAACTGGGGCACTTAGTCCTTGGTTTTAGACATCCATCACCTTCTAGATGAGCTCCCACGTGCTTTAAAATGCATCTTTCCTTGTAATTCTCCAGTTCCAGTCACCTGGAATCTGACAAGGCCTCTCTTCCCCCTGAGCCTTTATCCTCCTCTGTGCCCTTGGTGATTGCAGCTCCTCCTTGGACTTAACTGGAGACACAGCACAGATCTGGGTTAATGGGTTTTATGATCAATCACCTCAAAGGCACATACCTGTCCCATTAATAATGCAAATGGGATGGGATTATTGAGTTATGAGCAGCTTATACACAAATATTAACCACTAATACATTCATTAAGCTGACTAAAGTATTAATTAGCCTCGATGCTGCTGGATTGCAGAGGACCAGATAGTTTTACCAAGGCCTGCTCAAATTGATTAGTGTGATCCCATGCTGTGCTCTGTGTTTCCACAACAGAATTGATCTTTTCTCCTGGATGAAGACAAACAACATTCTAAACCACACTGGGGGATGTTTCTGACTAAGCTGGGTTAGGGAAGTAAGTAATAGAAATATCCTGCTGAAGAGTTTTATCCTGTATGGGAGCTTATGCTGAAAGGAATCACTTCAAATTTGATGTGACTGTTTTTAGAGCCAAAAGAAAAGTAGAATAAAAGAGTCTCCATTTTTCACTGCACACTGTAGAGCTTTAGGCAGGTTACCAAAGTGGGATCATTCTCCAGGAGTCCTGAAATGCTGCCTCTTAAATTGATATTCTTTTTCTTCTTTCTCAAGAAACTCTTGGCTGTTACTCTTCTGAATTGCAGCTGAGGAAAAAACCCATCACATAATATATACAAATAAATCCCTGTAGCTCAGGTTTATTATTGAACCTCAAAAATGAGGCCCTTGGTGTCTCTGTGCCCAGAGAAGCTGTGGCTGCCCCATCCCTGGGAGTGTCCAAGGCCAGGTTGGAGCCACCTGGGACAGTGGGAGGTGTCCCTGCCCATGGCAGGGGGTGGGATGAGATGGTCTTTGAGGTCCCTTCCATCCCAAACCATTCTGGGATTCCAGGATTCTAATGTGGTGATGATGAAAAGGTGATGAAAAATAAGAATAAATTGCCTTTCTCACCATCCTCCCCACAACACCAATGCAGGCCCTCATTGAATGGAGTATAAATATTGATACTTGAATATTACACAGGTTTAATAATCATAAATTGTATATTATAAAGATAAACCCATGAAAGGCAAGGAGTTCCCAACAATATCATTGGCCTAAATTGACAAGGGGTCGTTTCAGTGCCTGTGCTGAGGGTTAGAAAAGTCCTTCAGGGTTTGGCCTGAGCAAGCACCACACAGAGATGAATATTCTCAAGGTATCAAAAGGCTTTTGAGCAAGAAAAACTTCAGTTCCCTCCGTTTTTTTCCCCAGCTATGGATGGCTCATTGTCCCTGTAATCTCTCATTTCTTTGACTTCTGAAAGTGCCTTTTTCATTTGCAGCACTTCACTGACAGTGAGTGACAGTTGTTCATTAACCATTATCTCTTCTAATTTTCTGTGAACTAATTGCAAGCAGCATAAGAAAAGCCATTAGAATAGGGGAGCACTGAGGGATAAGAGAAGAGAAAGAGCAGGTCAAGATTACATTGGGTCATTGCAATTTACAGCAATATTTCTCTGGGAGAAATGGGGAGGTCGAGAAGTCAATTGTTAAAAAGAAGAGAGAAAGAAACTTGCTGATATCAATTCAGAAATCAATAGGAATGTCCAGTTTGATATTAACTTGTAGAGCAATTTCTAGGGAAAATACTTACCTTATGACATGACAAGCATCTTTATTGCATAGGTTAAATGAGGCAGTAAAAAGAAAAATATTGCTGGCATATTGGAGTATAAAAGCAGGATTGAAAAACAGGAATGTTCAGGCACAAAAAAACCCAAACCAGCCAAAAAAAAACCCTGTTTGAGGTGGGTTCCAACAGTCCAAGCTGATGTTTGAAAGAGGGAACATGTTTGGTAATCAAAAGGCATCATGAATCTGGCTGAAGTTTAACAGGATTGTGAAAGAAATAGAAATAAAGTGATTAAAACTATCACAGGTTCTGAGCAAAGTAATTTTGCTCATGTCTTGCATTAACCACAGCAGGAGATGCCTTAAAAAATTAGCTGATTCTGATTACAAATCATCAGGTTTATATATGTATCCCAGGGCTAAAATTAATTTTTGATAGCAACAAATGAGGGTGATAAGATTTTTAAATCAAAATATTTACTCCAAGAGTGTCCTGGTGTGTCAATATCTCAATAATAATTCCATGATAAAGAGGTAGAAAAAGGAGAATGAGTGGGAATACAATATTCAGCATGTCCCTGTCTTCCAGAACTTGGAATGCAGCATGAAAAAAAGAAACAGTGACAGAAAAAAATCACCCCATTGGCCACATGGAGCCAAGAAAGTAAGATATAGGCATCTTTATAAATCAAATTTCCAGCTCGGGCACAGAAGGATTAGCAGGTGGTGAAACAACAGATGACATGAACAACACCAATGGGGAAGAAATATGACCAGGTTGAGGAGTTTGGACAAGCTTTAATTCAACTCAGCACACTTTTTTTGGGGGAAATTGATGGCTTTTAAAATGACTCAGGAACATTTCTCCCCTCCTGGTGGTGCCTGGGATTGGGAATTAATCCTGCCCCATTGTCAGGATAGCAAGAAATGAGGTGCTGATGGTCCAGCACCAATTTGAGATGAGTTTTGGGGGCTAATTACTCCATTAGAGCAGTTCAGGAGTTAAAATGTTCAAATTCCTGCAGACAAAGGGTTTCTTGCCATGCAGAGGTTGCCCCTGATGAGGGGGGGAATGGCAGGAAGGAGGGGACAGCTGGATTCCTTCTGGATAACACCAAAAAACATACCTTAGCCTTGGAGCAGATTAAAGTCAGGTAAACAGAGAATCAGAAGTATCAGTCACCATAATGAAGGTGGAAGGAGATGGCTTTTCCAGAGGGGTAACCTTCATCAAAGAAATGCAGGATGAGGTCATTTGAGCACAGATTGGAAGAATTATGGCATGAAAAATTAGTTGTATAAATCACCAAGCCTGCCAGGTGATTCTGTGCAGCCAAGATGGATGTTTCTTTTTTAATTTACTGAGAAGGCACAGTCTCTTCTGTTGGACTGTTCAACCTGAACTTTCCTGCTTCCCACAGGGATGAAGCTCTGGGGCTCTTTGCCAAGAAATGCTGCTGGATTCACTCCTCCACCCCCCCATCTTGTTGGTGTGTTTGCAGGGCAGTGGAATGAGTGAGACAGAGTGGTAGATCTGTCCCCTCTCAGCTGGTCAGAGCTCTCCTCTGTATCTTCCTTTGCAAAGATTCTCCCCCAGGAAAGGGGACCAGTGTCAGCAGGAACAACTTTTAGCTCTCCTTGAGCTCAGAGTTCATAAGACTCCTGGAACATCATCAGCCCTTAAGTGCTGAAACAAGGTGAACATTCAGCTCCAGGAATTTCAAATCCAGGGGAAGTGAACTTGCTGATTAACTCTGTGAATGAAATGAGTACTTCAGTGCAGTGCTAAAATGACAGCAAATGAAAATCTGTCTTAAATTATAGCAAAACCTGCAGGAAATTCAAGGTCCCTGCTGAGAAACCAGCTTTCTCTTTGCTGTAATGTTTAATCTTTCTGACTCTTGCCTTGTTCTTCTGGGGGAGAGAGAATGTGGGGACAGATTTCACAGTGTGGTCATGGCCACTGAAATGCTCATATTAATCTAGATTTTGTCTGCTCTGTGACTTGGCAATAAGGCCAGTTAACATTCCAAGAGCACTTTCCCTTCAAGGATACTGAAGAGCATTGGAAACATTAAGCTCTGAGGTCGGTAATTTGCTAATGAGAAAACTGATTCAAAGAGAAATTAGGACCTTATTCTCTCCTCCATTGAAGCCAGTGAAAATCATTTGGTGGTTTCCTTGGGCAGACTGTGTGTGGCTTGGGAAAGGTCACACAAAAAATCACAGAAAAATCAGACCAGAAGTCCAACATCTTTTTACTTGTTCAAGACAAAATGACTGTCCCTTATCCAGTGCCTGAATCCTTTGTATCTAAATCCCTTTTTTTCCTTAATATTTCCCTAAATTTAGATTTTTCTAAGACATTGTCAAGTTGTTTAAAGTAGCTAAACTTTACCACAAAGCTGCTCTGTCTTGCTGAGACCTTTCTGAGGTGTGTCCAGTTTTCAGAGTGACACGATGACATCGAAAGAAGCCACAGCAAAATCCTTCCAATGTGTTATTTTAGAGGGTGTCCTGCTCCAAACCACTCTGTACTCAGTGGGAATCTTTCTGCCTCGAGGCTCCCTGGGATGTTTTTCAAGATCCCTCTCTCTGATAATATTTCAAGCATTTTATTATACAAAATTCCACTGCTCAACATCCATTGCTTGTGGGGCTGGAAACCTTTCTATCAAGAGCCCAGATAAATGCCAGTTTTCTGCCATCATAATACACCTCAACAGAGGGAAGAAATAGTGGGTTGTGTTTATAAATTTGCTCCATTCAGGGCCTGGGGCTGTAGTAACTCAGCTCTAGGAGTGTTTATGCACCAAATCACCAGAGCATACACATGATTATTTATCAGGATGGTCTGTGCACAGAGCTGGTGTTGGCCATTAACACCTACTTGGTATAACAGAAATAAACATTTCCTGGAGGAACACGAAGGACACAGGGTTTTATAATGAACCTCTGCAATATTTATGCTGCACATTCCACCTAAAATATGGCAGAGCTGGCCAAGTAAAGCCCTCCCAAAACAAGGTAAGCAGGACACTTTTATAATGGTGATAGAACTGCAGGATTATTCCTGGGCTTTTATGAACCTTATGCTTCCTATTGGTGTTCCTTCAAATTATATATCACTTAAACATCACTCCCCAGCACAATTGAAGTAATAAATGTGTTTTCATGACACACAGAACACAGTTTTTGCATTATTCTGGGCTTAGCAAATTCTAGTGTGCAGTGAGTGGCAAATGTATTATTCTACTGTGTCATATAAAGGATTATTTCAGATGTTTGAAATAATGCAGACAGTTAAAGGTTATGGGAGAATAACGTTACAGAAATTCATTGTTCCAGGGCCTGATGGTAATAGGAATGATAAAAAGGGGATGACTATTATAGCCTTGAAGCATTACAGTCATTTTGCTATGATAATAGTCCTCAGATTTGGTTATAGCCCTAATATGTTACCTCAAAGTTAAAATCAGATTCGCAGCTCTGTTGGCACATAATGATCACTTATTGTCTGGAATGTAATTTCTGAAACAGAATGTGAACTGATCTTGAGGATAAATCCTGCTTTATTTAATGTTGGGGCTTTTTTGTTGGTTTGTTTTTTTTTTTAAGAAGAGTTAAACATGGAGTTTGTATTTCAGAGAAGGAATTGATTCAGGGTCCTCATTTTTTTTTTGAAATAGAGTGAAATAAATCCCACTCCTGCTCCCTGCTCTCAATGCTCTGTGTTCCAGGCTGTTATGGACCATGGGCAGGCAATGTTCCTGGGGTCAGAAACAATCCACCAGGGCTGTCAACCCTACAGATGGTTTGGGATTTGCCTTTGGAATGCTTCCAAAAGATGTGCAGAGGGGCTGCTCTCTGGGGGGTTGCAGTGTTGTCTGTCTGATGACTTTTCCCAGTGCCATGGAATCCTGGAATGCTTTGGGTTGGGAGAGACCTTAAAGATCATCCATTCCATGGGCAGGGACACCTCCCACTGTCCCAGGTGGTTCCAACCTGGCCTTGGACACTCCCAGGGATGGGGCAGCCAAAGCTTCTCTGGGCACCCTGTGAAATCTTGGCTATAACAAGGTCACATAATAAAAGAGGAAAGATTGATAATTATTTAGGTGTATAATAAAGTAGAAGAGCTGTGAAAGTCAAAGTATTTCTATTTCTGATTCTCACACAAAGTCCCCAAACAAATGAAAAAAAAATCCAGCCCAAAACAATCCAAAGAGCAAGTCAAGGAAAAAGATGGAAAAGGATGAGAATAATATTCCAGCGAGCGCTGGTTCCAGACAAGCCAAAAAAACAAGTGAAATGGTGACACAATTATGTCAATACAGAAGAGAAATTCAATATTTGTTCTGTAGTTTGTGCTCTGCTTTATTTTACAGGGCTGGGAAGTGTTTGATTAAAAAGGGAGTCGTGTTCACAGGGTGTATTATTCTTTCCAGATTTCACTTTTATATAACTCAGGATCGTGAAATAAATTTCTTGCCCCCGAATCTTTCTGATGTGCCCGTATTTCTGGAGCTTCAGAGAGATGATTGGAAATCAACCATTCAGGGGGAGATCCTGCAGTTAAGTATTAAAGCTGACAGGTTTTATATGGTGAGTACAATAATTGATTTCATGTTATGCTAACCTCCTCAGCAGGTTAAGGCAGCCAGGAGAGAGTTCCATTTCAGAGAGGAGTCACTGAATTATTATTATATTTTTTTTTTAGGTTTTAAAAGCACTGAGGCAATTTACATTTCAATTTTCCTTTTTAAACATTTATAGAGATGGAGAATACCCCTTGGAGGTTGGACAGGCAGGAGGACAAATGCCACCCTGAAATTTCCTCTGAGAGAAAAAATAAAACACACCAAAATAGCAAACAAATTAGTAAAGTATTACAAATAAGTTCACTTCTTGAAGGGTTATATGTTCATTTTCTGTCTTTTTTTTTTCNCTATTTTTCAGAAAGGTCTTTCAATGGAAAATAAGATGGTCCTGTTTGGGGTTTTTTTTGCCTTTGACCCCCCCAGGTGCTGCTGTTTCACTCCAAGACATGTTACACCTGCAGCACAGAGGCTCCTGTTCTGCTCCAAGACCTTGATTCACATCCCATTCTCACTCACTATAAATGTTATGCNTTTTTGCTGGTGGCTTCTCGTTGGAGTGGGGAGCTGGGGAGTGGCAACAAGCTGAGGGATTTCTGGCATTTCAGAGTTGAAAGGCAAAGAAAGTGACACTCTTTTAAACAATGTGGTACCAAAATCCACTGGCATAAAGTCACTGCTGACAGATTTTGGAGCTGCCAACTTTTCTGGCTCAGAAAGGATCCAGGGAAGAACTTCTCCTTCCAGTGTCATTGGTAGAAAGGGGTTTTCCTTGGGAATCCTCAGCCTGGAGTGAACAGTTTGATTTAAGGCCTCAAAATGGAATTTAATCTCTGTTCAAAACCACACATCTCATAATACAAGGGAATCAAAGTGGGATCCTCAGAGCATTGTTGGACACAATCAAAGCTGCCCAACTTCCCCATTCCTCCTATTTTCAGCTCCTCTCAGCCAGCCAGCAGAGTGATTTAAAGGGGTCTCCTATTTTTCAGAAAGGTCTTTCAATGGAAAATAAGATGGTCCTGTTTGGGGTTTTTTTTGCCTTTGACCCCCCCAGGTGCTGCTGTTTCACTCCAAGACATGTTACACCTGCAGCACAGAGGCTCCTGTTCTGCTCCAAGACCTTGATTCACATCCCATTCTCACTCACTATAAATGTTATGCCAAGGGAAGAGCATCAACTCCAGCATTAATTCAGGAGATACCCCTTTTTTTTTTTCCCTGCTGTTAC
>VYZS01033411.1:0-18909 GCA_013400695.1 Neodrepanis coruscans
TTAAGCCAAACCATTACACATGTTTAGTGGCTCAGCCATATAGTCAGAACAGCATCCAGCTGACACTGTGCAAGAACTTACCTTTCACCAGCTGATTTTTCAACCACAAACTGCAGAAACCTGCAGCAAGATGTTTTTAATCATTCAGGATTTTGTATTGAGCCAATCTTGGGCAGCTGCAACAAAATCAGCTGCATTTCTAGCTTATAAACGCTGAGAAACTTGTCAGGTATCCTCTTGTGAGAGAGTATGATGTGGTGGATGCTTTGTCATCATCAGCTATTCAGAAAATGTTGCACCTGGATCCTGTCTTTAAGCCCTCAGTGCCTTAGATAACACAGTGATATAAAAGATGAGTGTATGTTTTTGTGTGCATAAAAGCCTAGTTTCCAGGGCATTAAATCTTCCTCGTTGTGAGAAATTTCTAAAGAACTGTATGTCAGTTTATTATTCTTAGCTTCAACTCTGGATACTTGGTGGCTGAATTGTTCCAGAATTATGGCAGCTTTATTTAGGTGATAATAGGAGTGCTGTGCTATTTTATGAGACTATAATCCAATTCTCAAGTGGATGAGCACTCTTTAAAGCCACGTAGTTTATCCTGATGATCCAAGGAACTGAATTACTGACCAGAAAAATAGTGGTCTTGCTTCTTATGCTGTTATGCTCCAATTATCCAGTATCTGGATTAAATAAATGCTCAAAGTATCTGTGACATGAGAGCAAAAACCATAAGGAAAGGAAGGGAATGACAGTTAGGAGCACACCGGCAGAAGGAGTTGGAGCCAGGGATATTTTGTTGTTTGCTTCTTAGTTATGGCAGTAATTTCTTGATGGTATTTCCCATCTTTCAGACAATGATTGCACCTTATGGCTCTGGGTTAGTCAACGACTATGTAATTTTCACAGGCCCAAAGAGCTGAGAGGTAAAGGCTATTCACAATGGACAGAATCCAATCTGTAGATAAACATCCCATGGGTTAAAAATGCTCCAGCTCTTGAGCTGTGCAGGTCCTGGGCTCCTTACACACAGTGTGGCAAATTTTGGTTCTGTTTTTTTTATCCTCTGCTTTGCTTTGTTGTACTGTCTGCTTTTGAAAGGGATCTTACAAGATTTTTGACTTTTCCAATTTAAATAATAGGGTTGTGATATAAATATGCAGGTGTATGAATATGCATTGTGCAGCCAATAAGCACCTACCTGGTGACTGCATGTACAAATTGAACTTTGCAGTCCTCAATAGTGCTGAATTGCACGGGATGCAACACAGTCTTTAATCAAAGTGATGTTTATTACCTAACAAGAAGTGCTTCCAGTAAAACAGGCTAGGCTTTTACAGTGGATATACAAATTCACTGACTCTTGTCTGTTAATGTATGCTACAAACTACAAGAAATACACTACTAAGAACTGTTAGGCTCCTGGTCTTGCTCTTGAGGCTTCATGTGTCTCTGCTGGCAAGGTTTGTGCAAGCCCAACAGGAGCTAGTTTGGATTAGGTCTATAAATGGCAGCTTACCTTAAGCATTGCATAGATGGTGTTTGTATCTTAGGCCCAGCTTATTTCACAATACTGGTGGAGGATGTTTTCTGCTTTTCTGCAGGCCATTGGTGTAGGGTCTCTCTGTGATACTGTCAGGCACAGACATCATCCATCACCTCTGCATAGACCCGAGTGCAGGATACTCCCTCTAGGTTGAGGGTGGGAATCCTGGGAAACAGAGGTTTGCTGCTTGCTTCTCAGCCCCAGCTTCAGGAGTTAGGTGAGTTTGAAGCTGTTTGGAGGGCTGCCCTCTAGCCAACTACAAAGAGAGACACAGGTCAATTTTCAGTCCAAAGGTTCAGGTCAGAAGGGAGAAAAATCTGTAACTCTCATCACAGGTGCCCAACACCTTAAAAAGAGACTGCATTGAACTTCATTTTGTGAGTATGCAGAGCACTGATATTCTAATTAAAATTACAATTATTTAAAAAAAAACAAAACAGAGAAATATTGCCTCTTCCGGTGTACTTAGATATTCATTCCTGGTTTCATCATGCAGGTTTAATTCTGATGTACTTTTTACTTTGGGCTACTTAAAAGTTCAGGCTCACTAAGTCCTGACATCTCTTAGGCCCTGTTTGGGTTAATAAGAAAAATCATTCAATAAATGTACTATGTCTACTGTTCAGTCATTATTTAAAAGTGTATATAAAATTTATCAATCTGAGAAAAATCACTGGCCATGTACTCCCGTGTTTTACTGGAGGGAGACTGCATGCCCAGGCACTGGATCTGCTGTTGACCTTATCTTCTGCTGGTGGCTCATTAGTACCTTTCAGGTGAGAAGTAGACTCTCAAATATTTGGCTGGGAGTGCTTTAGAGGCCTTTTATTCTTTTTAATAAAATTAAGTAATTCGTCTTGGAGTTAATTAAATTTAGCATTTGGTTTTCTAGGGTAGCACATGAATCATAAATTTGAAGATAGGGTTTGTTTTTCTCTTGGTGGCAAATCTGTGTAACTGATGAGCAATTTTGGGAGCAGACACAGGTACTTATTCGAATAAGCTATGGATAGAAGATATGTACATTAATTATCCTACAACAGCTGCAGCCAGATTTAACAAAACATTTATCTGCTTAGAATAACTCTCTTGCTCTGAGGTATGCTTTTGGGATGGTACTTTCCATACATCTGAGAAGCACGTCTTCTGATAACCAGTGCTGCTGGTGACTGCAAAGCATGTGCAAGGAACAAGTCCTGCTGAAGCTATTTAAAGGGATTAACAAAGATGCTGGCACGAGCAGGGAGCTATCCTGTATTGGTATCCTGTATTGGTTCTTCTTCCTTTGACCTTGCCAATGAGTCAGTAGTTAAACTCAAATGTGTTGTCTTACTGGTGAGGCAAGAGCTGGCAGTGGTGGCCCTAGACTGCTCCCGTGTCATTAGTCTGTGTTAGCAAACCCTCTACTATTGGGAATTTTCAGAGTTATAGGATTTTTGGAGGGCAATAAGCCCCCTTGCACAACTCAGCTTTTGATGGGAAAGCAGGCCTTACGGCCTGGCTTATTCTCATGGGAAAAGAATGCACAAGATATGCTAGGACAATTCGACCTAGCTGTTCTCATGAGAAAGCATGCAAGAGAAGATAATTGACCTTGGTACAAGCAAGAGAAACTTAAACAAAGGAGAAAACAAGTCCAGAAACCCTACGTGGAATAAGCCAAACACAACCTGTATCTCCGTAAAGAGATGTAACCAATTAGACTGTAACCATTTAGAAGTGTGCTCATAAGTTTATTAACCAATAATAATAGTGTAAGAACTGTCTGCCAATAGTAATAGAATTAGAAGTGTGTGAACAAGTTAGAAATAGTATAAAAGTAAGTCTGATGCTCTCCATAAAGACTTCACTTGGATCATATTGGTTGTTTCGTGTTGTCCTGGGAAGATATCCTCGGCACTCTACCAGACAAGTCAGGGTGGCAACCATATGGTAATGTTTATAGAGATACATACTTTGAGACAAATGAGCAGTGCCTCAGAAATGGAAGCTATAAGTAATAAGTAAATCTTCATCTTAAAATAGAAAAAAAAAAAGGGATCACATGGGTATGCAAGCAAAAAATGACAGTAAACTTGAAAATAAGAGGCTCCAGGGAAAAAGATGAGGTTCCCAGTGCACGAATTCTGGGGGGAAAGGAGAGATGAACAAGCTGGTAGGGATCAGACCGGTGGCTTCACAGCAGCTAGGAATGACAGGGTGACACTGCAGATCCTGTCCTCCCGCATGGACTGTGAGCTATTGCTGTTTGCAAGAGATACTCAGGCTAAAGTGTCCTTGGACTCACCAAAGTGAGATCAAGGTCTGGAATTTTTAGTATGTTTTGAGGATGATGTAGTTACCTATGTATATGTAATACACTGAAACAGGTTACCCAGAGAAGTTGTGGGTGCCCCATCCCTGGAATTACTCAAAACCAGATTGTATAGGGTTTTGAGAAATCTGGTCTAGTGAAAAGTGGTGACCCTTGCAGATTTCCTTCCAACTCAATCTTTTTATGATTCCTGGGTATTGTCCATGCACAGATGTGTAAACAGCAGACATCCTGAGTGCTGCATACCAGCTGGGTTAGGAGAAACAAGTCCCTTTGGACATGCCTGACTCTTTCCATTAATTGGAAGCAGGACCAAGTGAATTAGCTCAGACCATGGGGCATAGCTGTGGAGAGAGCCTTCCTCCCTCAGCCTTCAAGGGTACCTGCCTTTCTCTTCTTGCTGACAGAGGGTTGTAATGTTTCGACCACTGATTTTCCATTCTCTGAGCTGTAGGCACATGTTGGATCCCACCATGAGCAGATGAATTTCCTTGTGGGGTTACAAGGAATTCCACAATATGCTGGGCTGGATTACAGAGGGCTCTGTCTGATTTGTGATCTTACAGGAGTCCCAAGGGTGGAAGAAAAGATGGGAAAAATTACCAGAACGACCTTTATTTATGAGCCCTATCTGAATAAACCTAGATTATGAAAACTAGGGCAGTTTATTTGAAAATGGATCTTGTGAGCAGGTAAGAGGCTCTCTAGTCTCCTTCTAATTTGTTGCTGTAGTAGGTATGTCTCTGTAAATTTTAAAGAAAAAAGGTAATATTGAATGGCCAGTGTAAAAACAGCTGGATCAACAAGACACAGTGAAAGCTTCATGACAAGATGAATAAATCCCATACATACCTCTATAGCTCTCTTCTTGCCATTCATCTCATAATGTTTGTTTAACCTATTATGTTTAACCTATTATGTTTAACCTATCCTTGTGTAAATGGATGATATTTTTGTGTCGTGTTCTTTGATGTGGACATGGCTTGAGAGCAACTGGGACAAATTTTCAGCTGTATCATTTTTTAACTACACATGTAGCTTAGAGATTACTAAGTATTAGGAATAAGCATTAATGTTTGTCATTTCAGGAGCAGGTTGTACAGGTGGTAAAGATATCTCTCCAGCAGCTGTGGGCTGCCACTCACTTTAATCTCCCTGTCTCCTATATTTCTCTGGCACTTGGCAGTTCCTCAGTTTTGCTACTGAAGATTACGTGCTTCAGAACTTTCATGAAGAAACTTAATAGTTTGGTTACATTACAGGGATGAATCTCCCATAAACTGTACTTCATAATTTCCTTAATATTTTTTAAATAACCAAATTAGGGTGTCAGTCACAGTGTGTCCCATCTCAGAGCTACGGCAAATTGAAGGTATTTAATGAGAAATCCTTTTTGGAAAAGCTACTTTAAGGGCCATTCAGAAAAATTCTTCAGTGGATTCAAAAATTTAGGAGAGATACAGAGTGAAACTTTCAATGTGCACAAACAGGACTTGGGCAATCCTTCTGAACAACTTCTCCACCTCTTAACTTCATGTGTGTGTGTTCTGTGTTACCTATGGTGACACACAGCAGTCTTTCTCTTCTTCACTTGTGATGTCCCTTTGCCTGCTTTTCAGTTTTCGGGGGGGTGTTTTTGTAAATTTGTATACCTTTTTTGAATCCTGGAAGTCTGTGTCTTTTTCTCTTTGTTTTTTTTTTTTTTCTTCTTCTTTTCTCTTAAAACTCTGCAGGCTCTTTCCTTTTAGCTCTAGGAATGGCTCCAGTCATCCTTCTCAATCTTGTTCTTGCTCTTCTTTGGTATCCAAATCCATTTCCCAGCACTGCTTCCCTCCCTTGGCTTGACCTTACTCTCCCATACAATGGAGTCCCATCAGCACCTGGCTTACACAAGTGAATCAACCTTTTAAATAGGATGTATTCACCCCTGTGGACATGTGCAGTGGCTGGTGGGATGCTCCCTGAGAAGTGGGGATGAGGGCAGAGCCTGGGACACCCTGAGTCTCATATACCACATATTTGAGCTGAGTTTTTGTAAGTTTTTATATTCATTTTTATTTCTTCACAGTTTCACATGTTATATTATATTCTCTCTATATGCAGAATACATAGAGAGGACACATATAGGATGTTCTACGTTCTTTTCTGTGTAAATGTAGCTTCTCACTTAGCAAGACACATGAATATAATCCAGACTTCTTAAAACAGGTTACCTGAAGATGAGGATCCAGTGGGCACTGTAAAAATTTACTGTAGTGCCCTCCAGATATACTTTTAAAAATTGTCATAATATCAAAACCTACATCTCTTCTTTTTGCCAAACTTTTCATATAGAAGTAACAATCCATCTACAGATGAGACATAGTGGAACATGTTCAACATGCCAAAATCAGAAGTGTGGACACCACTGACTCCCTGTGCAGGCATATCTAAGGCACAGTTCACCTAACCAATCCTGTGTGGGGGTTAATTGGACCCTTCAAGTTCCCATTTCTGCCTGCTGACTATAAGGACACCCTAGACAGCTATCTCAGAGCTAGGCCTTTATGTTATCTAGAGTTAGTTGAAGAAATTTTATCCAGAATGACTGCTAAGAAAAAGAGAAAATGTAAAATGCAACAAAAAGGGATAATGGAAAGAAACCTTTTTCTCCCAGAGATGCAGCTCAATGTAATGTAAGATATATATTTAAAACAGGTCAGATGAGAATGTTCTTTGTATTCTAAGTACGTGAATAAGCTTAAACTGCTGGGATGGTGAGACACACTCAATTTTGCAGTGGAGGAATGAGCCATACAATAATCTTGAAATAGCAATATCTTAACAGCAAAATTTACATCAAAATTTACACAAACAAATACCCCAGAATAAATTACTGTTAAAAATTTTAGTACAGAACATTATAATTTATCACACAGGAACAAGCAGCTTGTTTCCATGGCACAAAAAAACTCCCAAAACAAACAACACAAAAACACAAACAACACAAAAAACCAAACAACAACAACAACCAAAAACCCCCTGAAAACTAAACAGTCAGATGCTAATGATATTCAGTATAAATAAAAATCATACTTAGAGACTGGACTTCAAATCAGTAGTAAAGTCTTAGTAAGTTGTATACAGCAGAAAATTATCCCTGAAAAATATAAAACTTTTGAGAATGGCTTCAGAAGATTTTGTGCATTCCTGCAATTACTTTTGTAGTAATTGCTTTTTGTCCTGAAAAGGGATTTCTGCTCAGCTAACTTCTGTCCCCAGTGTCACTACTTTTATTCTACAGAAGAAAAAAGGAACATGTAAAATGTATATTCATATCCAGAGAAAGAGGCTTAAGCGTGATATAGTGACGTTGTTCTGAAAGAGTTACATTTTTACATTAGTTACTGCTTCCCTGTGCATGTGTATCTGCATATGTGTGTTTATGTGTCTCTATACACACAAACGATAAGTAGCTACATCATTTAAATTTTTATGGTTGAAGCCCTTGATTGAACTTTCATAATGACAGGAGGGCCCATTTGGGATTCAGGTCCTGCTGTGCAAATACTAGGACATCTGCCCCAAAGAGCTTGTAACTCTAAGAAGATAAAATGTGGCAAGGGAAATAATTAGGGGGAAACGTGGTGACTCTCTCTGGTTAGATGGGAGGGTCAGTCAGCTCCAGGACCAGAACAAGAGTTTGTTTATCTGGCACTAATTTATTGGTAAATCAGGAGCACCAATCCAGATTCATACTGGGCTTACAGCCAGATTGTCCCTTCCTCTTGTGCTGAAACCAGGACATCAGGATGTCTCTGACCTTGGCTGAGCTGTGCAGCAATATCATCTCCTCCCAGAGAAGACACCTCACGGCACATTTCAATTTATGCAAGCAAAAGGTTTTGTTGGACTTCTTTTTTGAGGTAGGAGTGAGAAAGAAAATATTTCTTCATCACACATAAAAGGAGGATCACTAAGAGGAAGATCTCAAATCCTTGCATCTTTCCCAAGGTGATATCACTGTCAGCCAGGAACCCTCAAGGAGTGCTGAGTTGTGGCACATCCCTACATACCACCTTTCCTGGGTCTGCAAGTTCACCTTCCATAATGCTCTCAAAAAGCCAGCAACTCTGTGCTTAAAGTTCAGGCCCTCGTCTCCAACGTGCACTATAGCCAGACAGGGAAGGAGGGATGTCACCTTTGGTACTGGCTCAAGGTGACACGAAAAGCAAGGTACAGGGACACCCCTGAAACACATCCCTCTCTGGAGTCAAGGTATCAGAGACATCTTGAAAATCAGACATTTTCCTTTGCTCAGGATGAGGCTGTTTGTTTTGCACTGGTGAATCTTGCAGAAGTTTTGTGTCTGTGTTTGCATTGATTGTCAGTCCTGCTGGCCTGGGGACAAGCCAGATCACCACTGCTGATGTACGCAGTTCAGTCCTGCTGTGGAGAGTGAAGGAGAAGCACAATGGTACAATTACAGCTGTTTAGCCTTTCCTGTCACTCCCATGTTTCCATATCTCTGGTCAGAAATTGCCCAAGTGACCAGGAGAGTGAGAAAAATTACTTTCTTGAGCCTGCTCAGGCCTTTGAAGAGCAGTAGGAACTAAACATTCTTTTGTGGCTGTGGTACACAGCAATGACAATAAACGCAGAAACCTGGTATGATTGTTCCCTCTACCTCTGTTGGTAGAATTACATAAAATGCAGAAATCCCTAACACTCTCATTTTATTCTACTATGTGAAACCACGGTTTATTTACAATCTCAAGAAGTGGGCCCATAAGAACCTCATGAGGTTCAACAAAGACAAGTGCAAAGTGCTACACATGAGTCAGGGCAGCCCTCAGTATCAATATAAACTGGGGGATGAAGCAATTGAGAACAGCCCTGATGAGAAGGACTCAAGGGTACTGGTGGTTGACAGGCAGGACATAACTCAGCAATGTGCACTTGCAGTCCAGAAAGCCAACCGTGTGTTGTGCTGCATCAAAAGAAGCCTGGCCAGCAGGTTGAGAGAGGCAATTCTCCTCCTCTACTCTGCTCTTGTGAGACCTCGCCTGGAGGTGTCCTGCTCTGGGGACCCAACTTAAGAAACATATGGACCTGTTGGAGTGAGTCCAGAAGTGGGCCACAAAGATTATCAGAGGGCTAGAACACCTCTCCTACGTGGAAAGGCTGACAGAGTTTGGGCTGTTCAGGCTGCGGCAGAGAAGAGTCCAAGAAGACCTTCTAGCAGCCTTCCAGGATCTAGAGGGGGCCTGTAATAAAACTGGGGAAAAACTTTTTATCAAGGTCTGTTGTAACAGGACACGCTATAATGGCCTTAAATAATAAAATAAACAGATATTGATTTAGATTAAATACAACAAAGGAGTTTTTTATAATTAAATAGTAATGAAATGGTAAAACATTGGTGTAGTTTAACTACAGAGGTGGTACATGCCCCATCCCTTGAAGGGTTCAAAGTCAGATTGGATGGGGCTTTGAGCAACTTGGTCTAGTGGAAGGTGTCCCTGATTATGGTAGGGGGTTAGGACTAGATGGCCTCTAAAGGTCCCTTCCAACCTAAGCTATTCTAATACTATACTTTGTTTTTGTCACCATCCCTGTCATCCTGGTCCAACTTATCACAGGAGTTTGGGAAGGCTTTAGATAACAGATTAAAAATTTCAGCTTAATTTGTGGCAATTGCCTGAATGCCTGTGCTAATGCCAGTGACTAATGCTCTCAACTTAGGACACGTGCTTCTTCCTAGTCATCCATGTTTCCATCCCTCAGGGTTTGCATATGTAAACCCATGAGCAGTCACTGAGGTTAATGTTTGGGTAGGTGGTTTTATAAAGTGGAAATCTGATGATGGATTTGTAAGGATATTCTAAATGGCTATTTGCATTGGGTTTGTACATATAGAAAATGAAAGGTTACTGGCAGTCACTGTTTTTCAATACAGTGCTTAAATAACTATGTTTAATCGAGGTTCAGATTTACTCCTTGGGAATGGACACAGTTGATAAATTGGCATAAGCTTCTTTTTCTCTGATGCACTGATGTCCATCCTTGTACGGTTACACTTCTAAATCAAATGTAACCAGCTCACTTGGCTTTGTGGCTTGCTCTATATTGTGGTTTTACCACTAGGAGGCATGGTACTGACAAGAGAGACCCGACAGAAGCAACACACTCCAAAAAAAGAAACAAACAAATAACAAGATTTATTTTACACACACAGAAAACCAACAATAAAGCGCAAACACAGACAAATTAAGCTTTCCAAGGTCCCGTGGCCAATCAGGAAAACTCTAGGGTAGTGCCAGGTTCTCTGCCGGGGCTCCCGAAAAGGCACCGGGACAATCAGAGAAACCACAACCTCAGCTCTTCCGGGTCCTGCGGCTGATTAGGAGAACTTTAGGGTAGCGCTAGGTTTCTGCCAGGCTCCTGAAAAGGCACTGGGACAATTAGAAAAACCGTGACCACCCACCCCCCTTTCCCCAGGAAGTAATACCACTGCTGATGGAAAGATGTGGTCCTCAATCCGTGCCACTGCCGCTGAAGTCACCAATCAGCCCACACGCGGGGCAGGACTTGGCACGGAGGCGCGTAGAGATGTGACCCCGACTAGCTCCGGCGGAGAAAGAGAGAAGATGGCGACCCCGCTCGCATTTCTATAGGGGACCAATCTTTGCACATGCCCCCCCGGGTGACTTCCCCTCTCGGATTGGAAGGTCAGCGCCCGGGAACTGCCCCTAGTGAGGTTCTGCGCGCATGCGCGGAGCGCCGAGCCCTGGACCAGGAGTGCAGGTCCCCCGTGGCCCCGCATGGTGCCCCGGGGGCCCCAACACCACCCCCGGGCCAGCCCGAGCCGCGCCAGCCCCGGCTGCCCGCTCAGCACAGTGCCCTGCAGCCCAGAACTCCCGCGCTCAAGCGATCCACTGGGCTCACCCTCCCTGGCAGCCGGGACCACAGGCATGCGCCACTGCGCCCGGCCAGGGCTGGTGGGGGGGAAAGGGAAAAAGACTGGTTTTAGCTTCAACCTACAACACTCTACAAAGTCTGTGAACAGTGCCTTCCCTCCTCATAGCTGTGCTAGGCAGGTGTACCCATATCTGGTGCCTCTTGTGGGGTCTGCAGAGGTATCCCAGAGCACAGGCTGCCAGAGAAAAATGAAAACAATATTAAAGAAGCAAAAGAAAATGGGGGGGGTGGGGTCTCGTATTTATTCAGAGAAGATGAGAATCTCATCAAAGTAGATATGGGTTTTCCTCCCCTCCTCATTCCACTGTTACTTATGCACTCCCACACATGACACACATAGATGTCTATGGGAAGTACAGGGTATTTGGTTAGGTAGGCTTGGACTGTCTGCCGGGCTCTTTAAGCATTCTTAAAATGGATATTTCTGTCTTCTTGGCAGTAGGGATCAATGTTTCTATACCTGGTAAAACTACCATTGTTCCACTGGCACAGTTGAGAGGTCTCAGAGTCCCATGTTAATATCACAGTATGCCTGACAATCTACCACTGTCATATTGATAACATCACCTGGGTTTCTCCTTGAAAAGGTTTCTCCAATTTTTGTGTAAAAAGTTTTGTAAAGCTGTGGATGCCCCATTTCTGGAAGTGTTCAAGGGCAGGCTAGATAGGGCTTTACACAACCTGATCTAAGGGGAAGTGTTCCTGCCTATGGTGGCGGGGTTGAAACTAGATGATCTTTAAGACCCCTTCCAACCCAAACCATTCCATGATTCTATGATTCTTCCTCCTTTCTCTTGGCCTTCAGAAGGTTACTTGGGATAGACAGGTGGTGAATAATGCTTTGCTCTCTGACAGTTTGTTGAGCCTGTACCCTTCTCCCTCTAGTCCCGCTTTCTGATAGCTGAGCTTTTTGTGGAGATGAAGGTGGCACATCTGCCCAAGGGGTTAAAATGCCACCTTCCACACTTCCAGAGACAGCCTCAAATAGACCAGTCAGAGCCCTCGCTCTCACTGCTGCAAAGATCCCAAAAATCAGTCTAAAGGTGAGAGCAGAACACATGCAAGATGGTATGCACAGTGACACTCCTAAGATAGAGTTCCTGTTGGCTTTACAAGAGTGATTGCTGTCAGTTACCTTATGGAAGGAATTACTCCAGAAACTGACATTTTTGTTTTAATTATTTCTGGGAATCAGACACCAGAGTAGTTCTGGATTTGTAAGGAAAAGTCATTCTTGTCCTCATGTAGTGTATCTTTTCCTCCTGCGCACCTGTGCAGAGAGGCACTGAGGTGAGAGGTATGAATCTGAGCCTCTTCGGAGAAGAGTAAAATGCAAATTTTTATTTTATGCCTCTATGGTTTGTATGGGGATGTGATAATGTTCTGGTCTTGTGAGAACATTGTAAACATAAGCAGTAAATTATCACACTGTGATATTTATTCAAGAATTGGTGCCCTACCTGTACCAGATAGAGTACATAGGCCTGTCCTTTACTTCTTGGATGTAATCTTTTTCCTTTCTCGTGTAGACAAACATATTACACGTTGTTAGAAGAAATCTCAAGCCTTTGCATTGTAGTGGTTCAAAAAATTTACAAAAATATTTTTTATAAAAAAAACTTTTTACAAAAAAAGAAAAATATAATTCTTAGAGACAGCAAATAAAAAAAGGAAATTATGAATATGACTCAACTGTTGTCCCTATCAGTGGTGATACAATCTTAAAAACCAAGGATCATGTTCTGCTGTTGGATCTGACTCTCATGTCAGCTATTTTTCTCTTGATAACATTTTTGTAATCTTCTCCTTTCTTACTCTAGCTCAGCTAAGGATGAATTGTATTGAGGTGAAGGGAGCATTGAATGGATGTTGGCAACTCCACAGCAGTTGTGACTGCTATCTCTGGTTAATATGATACTATGTTAGGGGCAAACCTGCCAATGGCTATGACCCTATAGTCATCAGTGTGGCAGATGTGCAGAGGGGCAGAAAGATTGAGGGCAGGAGAATCTGAAAGCATGTATGCACAGAAGACATGTAAAGGAGGTAAGTTATTGTATCATGCAGTAGTGTGAAGGTGGGAGGTCAGTACTGATAAGGAGGTGGTGAGGGGAGAAGGCAGAACTCTTGTACAGATCTATTTTTCTCTTATTTTATGGCTTACATTAAAATTGTGAATGTACCATTTATAATACAGTAGCTTACAGGTTTTTTCTTCACAGTTTATAGAAAAATCTGAGAAACCAACAGGTTCATCTCCTTGCCCAGATCATTTCAGGCCATGATACTATACTGAAGATGTTCCAGGCATCTTGCATTTAAAAAAGAGTACATAGCCCGGATGTACAAACAAATGAGTGTGCTGAGTAATTTATCCAGAACCGAAGTGGGATTAATACAGAGCTTCATTTAAAGTTGAAAGAAAACATTGTCCACATATCGTTGTGCTGCAGGCCCGTCGGTGCCCCCAATAACACTACCACACAAGTGTAGTGTCAAAGGAGAAATCTGTTTATTGTTTACAAGAATGCTCTTATATACATTATAGTCTACATTATAGTTTATATTTTCCTAACCACTACAGATAGCTAAGGCTTCTAGCATAGGACAGTTTGAACATCTCTACTGACTATAGGAGTATTTCAAATGCCAGATTCCACTGAACAGAGGTTTCTTGATCAGCTTCTCTCCCGACCGATCCAGAGACGCCGTACCATACAAATGGTCTCCCATGTCATATGGTCAATCCTTTTGCTTTTGGTTCTGCTCTGTCCTCTATGGCTCTCCTGGGTCCTAACTTCCACCTGCCACACACAACTTAAAAAAACCTTCACAAACTGTTAGAATGTCTTTTCAGACTATACAACATTTTCCCACATTGTTGCAAAACCAGACCAGAGACAGTTCCTTTTCTATCTCAAACACCAGAAGAACCAGACTCCACAGCATAGACATTAAGGTAAGAGTTAATTGGAATTAATAAAACTTCTGTGTTGACATAAAGTAGAGGTTTAAAAGATAATTTATAAGCCTGATTTTGCTTAAAAAAACCCTTGGTGGTTTGTTGATAGAATAACCCAAATTGAAAAAACAGCTAAGATACCATGTCCAGCATCGCCTTCTCATGGTTGATCAGCTGTCACTGATGTCTCAAGAGCAGGTGGTTGAAAGCAGCACTGTAAGTACATGTGAAGGAGAAGCTGCCCCTTGAAGGCTGGCAAAAACAATGTGTGGTAAACGCAATATATGTTGTGGGAAGCATTTTTTTTACATCTTTTGGAGGTTTACATCATGCAACATCTCTCCAGGCCAGCATTAGGTTAAATTCCTTCTTTACCTTCAGACCTCATCCACAATTTGAGGCTGGATAGTAGACACAGGGGACATTATGTTGCACTGTGCAGAATCTTTTACAGTTACCTTGATGAATGCCTAGGGGTGGATTAAAATCCAATGGACTATTTCTGGAACAAAATGGCTTCCTCCTCTGTTTCTGAAAGAATTTTTGCTTTACAGACCATCTTCTACCTGATACCAGACAAACTCAGTTCTTACTTTCTCTAACTTACTTTTTCTTATGTCAGGAATGGTTTCTTATCCTCTCTCTTTCCCTCATCAAGGCTGCTTCTGTATGTTTCCTGTTGTTCTTCCCAAGTCAGTCATGAGATAAGCAGAGAACAGGCTCCCCATGCCACAGAGGAGTCACTGGATGTCTGCCAGTCACTCAGGTATGTGCTTAAGGGTAATGGTGGTCTAGTGGTCTTGGTCTGGTGGTCACTGGAAGACCAGACCTTGTGTAGAGGGATTGGATAAGGAGAAGGATTTAATGAGAGTTTTGTGGCAGCATGTATTGCCATTGATTAATTGACATTTTGGAGTAGAAAGCAAAAGTAATGAAACATGAAATAAGGCTGTTATAAAAATGTATTGGAGGATTCACTCTGTTATCATACTTTTGGGGTCTGAATATTATGTTGCTAACAGTTTTATATTGCTGTTAGCTGGAGTACTTTAGCTGGTCCTGGGACTTCTCTAGATATACCTTGAAGTTTTGGACTCACACTTTCATACAAGTCTATCTTTTTTTTTTCCATAAGTCAGCCTATATGGCCTCTCAGGCATGTTATTACTCAAAGTCATTCCTTATTTGGTGTGACCAAGCAGAGTTTCACTGAATAACAATATGGGCAAAAATTACTTTATTGTCTATGGATTCTGGAGAAGGATTTGGTGATACTGGTGGGTGAAAAACAAGCCAGCAATGTATCCTCACAGACAACCATATCCTGGACAGCATAAAAAACCCCAACATGTCCAGCAGGTCAAGGGAGCTGATTCTCCCCCTCTACTCCACTCTCGTAAGACCCCACCTGGAGTGCTGTGTCCAGCTCTGGGGCTCCAAACATAAGAAAGATGTGGTCCTGCTAGAGCAAGTCCAGAGGAGGGCCAGGAAGATGATTAGAAGGCTGGATAGCTCTCCTATGAAGACAGGCAGAGAGAGTTGGGGTTGTTCAGCCTGGAGGAGAACAGTCCAGGGAGGCCTGGTCACAACCTTTCAATACTTAAAGGGGACTTATAAGAAAAATGGAGAGATACTTTTTAATAGGACCTGTAGCACTAGGGCAAGGTGTAATAGTTTAAAATTAAAAGAGAGTAGATTCAGACTAGATATAAAGAAGAAAGTTTTTACAGTGAGAGTGGTATAACACTGCCACAGTTTGCCCAGAGAGGTGTCAGATGCCCATCCCTGGAAGTGTTCAAGGTCAGGTTGGATGTGAGTCTGGGCAACCTGGTCTAGTTGAAGGTGTCCCTGATCATCACAGGAGTTCTGGACTTAAAGGCATGATTTTATGGATTCTACATTAGTAGTGTGGGAAACGCTTATAGGAGTGATTTTGCATTACCCAACCAAAATTCTTCAGGTGATCACTAGTGGCACAGAACAGTGTCTTATTATGTAAGCCCCACTGCCACATCTGGATCCATCCCAGTCTGTATTACAGCTGTGCCTCAGCTGTTCAAAAGCAGGCAGGAACATTTGAGTCTGCATCTGATCTACTTACCTTTTGTGGTCAGTGGAGAGAAACAGGCACTTCTAGGTCATGATCCATCTTGTCCAAATGCAGACATCAAGAATAATTTAGTGACTCACACTCTAAAACTGTTTATTTCTCTCCACTATAATAGGAAATAATAAAATGAGGACAAGGCGATTAGCTTACATGCATACACCTATTCCGTCAATGTCTCCAGGGAATGAGATGAACCTCCTACAGGCCTAAGACAGGTGTTGATCTCTGGAGTGGTTTTCCCTCTCCATTGCTTAGGAAGGAAATCAAAGGCAGCTCCCTAGCTTACACTAGACACTTAATTTCTAACTTAATAAAACTAATCTAAAATTTCTCCCACCCTGAATCTGTATCTGCCACTAATGAGCAACTTTTTTTCTTGAACTGGCCATTCCCCAAAAGAGCTATCAAGAATTCAGGAAGCAAATGCAAAAAAATTTCTGAGAAGTTTAAATAAAATACTAAAAAAATAAATGTGAAAGTTTTTTATTTTAAACTATAAGTTTTCTACTTTGATGATCAATTTGTGACTTAAAACTGATCAGATTAACTCTCTTTTAGCATTGGCAGGCTAACATGTGTACTCTAATGGCAGGAAAGTTGTGCTTAGCTGGTTGAGGACCAGGTTTGGACCCTTCCTCCATAACTCTTTTGTGGCATCAATCTCTTCTACTTCAAGTTCTTGCTTGTCCTAAACTTGAGAAACGAGAGTATAGCCTGCTGGAAGTTATCTCCTGACACTACATAGAGCAGTAAATTTCCAAAGGTATTTAATGCTGCTAAAGGTTTACTTATAATAAACATTAGAAGGATTATTTTCTTCAGCTGGCAGCTAACTGGTCGTTCTCGGAGCTCCAGACGAATACCTCGAAAGACATGGAAGGGAAGGAAGCACACATAGAAGACCACCAAGAGGACAACAGCAAGTCTGCGAGCCTTTTGTTTGTAGCCAGCTCGTGTGTGGGGCCCAGTAGCCAAGGTGTAAATAATGAGCACGTAGCACAGAGTCACTGTCAGCAAAGGCAAGAAGAAGGCAAACACAGTCAGGATCCAGTTATACCATCGACTAGCATCAAGGTCCTCAGCAGAAGTCAGGTCTGGGCAGATCGTCCTGTTCTGCTTATGACTTGGGACAATCAAGATGCCTAAGGGGCTGACAATCACAAAGGAAATCATCCAAACAACTATGCATGTCACCACTGCCCATTGCCATTTTTGAAGAAAAAGGCATTTAATTGGATGGACAACTACCAAAAAACGGAAGATGCTGAAGCAACTAAGGAAGATAATACCACTGTACATGTTGAAGTAGAAACAAAAGTGAATAAACTTGCACATGAAATGTCCAAAAATCCAGTTATTTCCATTAGCAAAGTAGTGTATAAAGAAAGGAAGCGTGACTACATAAAATAGGTCAGTGACAGCGAGGTTTAACATAATGATGGTGCTGCTTTTCCAGGGCCTCATCTTCACAAAGTAAACAAAAATTGTGACAATGTTTCCTGGGAAGCACACCAGGAAGATTAGGCTGTAAAGGACGGAGAGATAAGATTTCACCTGTAAGAAATCTTCATTCTTGCAGCTTGCCAGTGGGTCTGGCTGAGCAGTAAAATTGCTGGTGCTTTCAGATGCCATGCTTGGAGAAATCTTCTTAGGGCTTTAAAAAAATCAGATGTTAATTTTAGTTGATTTGCTGGAACAAATGCTTTCAGTTAAACCTTTGTCACTGAAGAAAATGTTGTATGTTTGAGAAGGCGTAGTAGTGAGAGGAAATAGGGATTTGCTAACATACCCAGTCTGACCCAGATAACCCTATTCAAATGTTTAATTTTACCCTTTCCTCTCCTTCACATTTAATTTTGAGAAGTATTAATTTACTCTTGCTTTATTTAGCTTCCTACAATTACTGCTTATCTGCCAACCTTCCAGAGTAGGAAGCATACATTTAGAGAGCTAGAAGGAGTTTGGACTTCGATTTTGCGAAACTGTGAACCAGTCTTAACCTTTCAGGCACTAGAATCATACCCATATATTATCTTCATTAATCTGAGCTAATCAGTGCTTCATGCTCATGAAACAGAGATGCTGTTCTGGTTCCATGAAAGCTAAAAGATGTTAGGTTTACATACAGATCTCAGACCTGGTGCTCCCACAACCTGACAGTCATAGCTTGTTCCCTGAAAGTGATCTTATTCTCTTGGAGTCATTGAAGTATAAAACTAATATAAATGTTTTGGTTTGGGTTTTTGGGGGGTTGTTTTTTTGTTTGTTTGTTTTAATCAAGCTTCATAATGGCATAAAACTGAAATTATTAAAGACCCCTCAAAGTTCAGAGGGAAAGCACATACATCAGGGGAAGGCATTGATCTTGCTTCCCATTCCATGCCAATTTGAGCAAGATAGACTTGTCTCTGAAACACTTTCTTGTCTGCCATAGCCATTTTGGATCTCTCCACAATGAGTTTAAGACATAACTTTTCTTACTAGTGTTTTAACCTGAAAGAATGGCAATCAAGGATGAAAATCATCTCACCTAACTCAAGGTATTAGCAAGTTATATGCTTAAAGTGAAGCCAGTCATCCTAAGCCCCAGTTTATCAACAAGGAAAAGATATAAATTCCTCCAGGACATAATATATCTACCCATAACTGAGGTTTCTAAGAAAAATATTGAACTCTTTTGGCATACCTATTTCTTTCCATTGATACAAAGGCAGTCCAAAGTGACTAGTTCAGACCTGGATATCTCAAGTGAGGCANCAGTGACTAAAGCTGGGACACAACAGGAATTATTCAATTATAACCAGTCAGAAAGATTAGTGTCACTGTTACTCTGGAGCACTTCAGAAATAAATTTGAACAGTTTCCCCACTACTTAGTGAAAATGCTAATGGTTTTTACAATTAATGATAGCTCTGGTATAGCAGCTTTTCAGTCAAAGATGCATTAGGTAAAGGCCACAAAATTTGTTTTAAACAAATTGAGATTTACAATCACACAAGATAGGAATATGCACATTT
>VYZS01033415.1:0-12888 GCA_013400695.1 Neodrepanis coruscans
GGTCTTTCCCAACCTAGTTGATTCTGTCATACTAACCTATGTATAGAGATTAAAGTCATATGCTATTCAAAAATCTGTGTAGGTGTCCAAGTCATACTTAAGTATGATAATCATGGAAACATATGTTCATCCTTCCTACTTCTCCACTACAGCTTTGTTTCTTTCTGCCTTAGCTTCAAATAGTCACTGCAGAAACTCACTCACTTCATTGCACAGTTGTCATCATATTCCTCCCTGGAAGTCTCCTGGATGTGTACTTCATGCAGATGCTTCACCTCTTATCTCACTCTTCCTTTCTACCTCTTCCTTATCTCTTCATCTCTATCCCTTTATCTTTTGGGGTTTAGTTTCAGTTTTTTTAAACGAATTGACAGCTATTGTTTGATCTCAGGCTAATCAAATGCTCATGAATTCCTCTCATTTTTAGCCTTCGCAAATTACAGAACTTAGCAAAACTTTCCTAGAGCATTAAACTTGAGCAGGGAAAGTGAATATATGTACCTCACGGGGAATCACAAATTGAGTGGAGGTGACTGCATTTATCTGCAATGGATTATATGAGTTTTGTGTAAAGTGTGATTCAGCTACCCTTAACATATTGATATAAATAGTAGAAGAGTTGAGAGAAATGGACTGATTATTTTTTTCTGTAACATCTTCAGCACCATCAGCTATTCTGAAAAACAATAAAAAAAGGAAAATAATCCCCCAATAAAATTATTTCTGATTTTACAGTGTGCCTTTTGTGGCAAAGTATATGACCCTGAACACAGAATTTTCAGCCCAGAGCAAAGTTTTACTGATGAATTATAAGCCCCTGAAAACAGGAAATTATATGTAAAACCTAACAAGATCCTAAGCTATTGTGGTACAAATTACTATAGTATATAAGTAGCCTACCACAAAGAGTTATGTAAATAATTAAGTCCAAGATAAAATATGGCATTTTAATATTCTAAACTCATATAAACATTATGTTAATATAATACAATACGCTTCCCTGAAATACAGCAATGCTTATACAAATCTCAGTCAATATGCTTTAGAATGTCCTAGCTAACTAGAAGAAAAATAAAATGCATATCAGCATAAATTCATTGATAGATAATCTCCCTCCTTTTACCTTTTCACCTTGTTTCTATTAAAACTTTGCTGAGTGTCTGGGTTTTCCACATTTCATAAAGACTCTGAAACCAAAAATAAATTAAAATGTTTTTCAAGTATTGATATCTGATACCTAATTGCAGCTAAACATGAAATAAAATGCATATAGTCTTGTGGATACTGTGGGTAAACAGTCAAAAGCAAAATCATTACTTCAGTAGGATTTTATAATCTTGATCTAACAAAATCAGGAAAATATTGTAGAGGTCCCTATGCAGCAGGCAAAAACTCAGTTACTAATTAAAGTTTTAAACCTAAAATAGGGTTTCCTAATACTGTGTTATGAAGTAGAGAAATAAAATCAAATTGTAAAATAGTGTTTTTCTAAATGTCTCTGGGCCTCTACAAAACAGTCTTCAGAATGAAAACCAACCTATGGCTTTAATCTGATCATTCATTTGCTTTGCATAAGGAGAAGTCCTTATGGCAACAAAAATTCAGGACTTTTATATCTCAAGGTAATGGCTTTTTGCTCTACTTCAGATTTATTGTCCTAAAAAATCTTGTTTATTTAGCTGGTACTTTATTTGCTGGTACTTGATTCTTTTTCATTGGATAGATTAAGGTTTAACAGTGATGAAGCAGATTAGGTGTATTTAAAGCTTCTGAAATCATATATTTCTAAATCTCTTTAAATTAAAGTAAGTAAGATAAGGTATTTGGAGAGTTGTCTATAAAAACTGCTGAAGACTTTTTGCTGTACAGGATGTACACTTTGCATAAAGTTTCCAGTGTATGGCATGATACACCATATCAATGCATATGCATATGCAAAACAGACAGTATTTTCACATTTCAGTTCAGCCAATGAAAAGCAAACTAGCACCTCATTTCAAATCTGCCAGCATGTCGTGGGGCTAAAAAACGAAAGTAAAAACGATCGAGTCGTTGTACAGCGGCTTTGCCTTGCGCTGGCAGCCCCCTGCGACTGCTTTCCGCTCTGGGGCCGCCCGGCCCCATGACCGCATGTTTTTTTTCGGTTGCCCTTTTCCCCCCTGGCAGCGCAGACGGCAGGCGCTGCTACGGGGGGTGCGGCTCCAGTCCGATGCAGAGTCTCGGCGTTGTGCGGCCCCGGCTTTGCCGGGCAGCGCGGCGCGGGCTTCCCAGTGCAGGCGGTGCTCACGCTGTCCAGAATCGCGGCGGGAGGCGCGATCCCGGTCCTGGGCTGGGGTTGGCCATGGCCCCACTCCGAGCCGAGGTGGGGCCGAAGCGCAAAGCGGTGGCTGCAGCGGCGAAAGCATTGGCTTTGCCCAGCGCCGGCAGTAGCCAGGGCTGCGAGCGGCGCAGGCAGCAGCACTGGAACGTGACGATTCTGGCTGGATGCTGCCATGCTAACCGACCACATGGCCATTGCGGGCCGGCGGCGGGGCAGTGCCAACAGCAGCGGCAGCCCAGCANTCTCTCCTTGGGCTAAGGGAGGGAGGGAGGGGGTGCGCGGTTTTTTTATAATTTTCTTGAGTTGTTCCCCCAGTCAAAACCGGGCAGAGGCTCGCAGCTAAGGGGATCTTCAGACCACGTGCTCCCTTCTAATTACCCCGGAGTCTCTCAGCCGGGCCCAGAGGGAGAGAGAGAGACAAGCACTATCTCCAGAGTGTCCTCACCTCAAACGCGGGCCCTGGAAAAATTTAATTTGTTTGTCTATTTTGCACTTTATTTGTCAGGTTTTTGTGTTTGCGCAAAATAAACTGTGATATTTGTGTGTTTTCTTCATTTTGGGGTGTGTTTGTGACTTCTCTCAGAGTCTCTGCTCCAAAATCGCTGAATTTGTGGTAAAACCACCACACAGCAGTAGATACAAGTTTTACAATCTAACTTACCTTTATAGCCATTTGCAGTCTTCAGTGTTGTCACCCTCAGCAAAAAATCTAGACTGAATCATGGAAATGTAAAAGCCATGTCCTCACTCAATCATGAGAAGAGACAAATTGAAAGACTGACCTTAGAAAAATAGGGGTTCCACTTCTTGTATTTTGCCTTTTCTCAAGACAACATAAAAATATCTATATACTCAGTAGCTAAACTGTATGTGACTATCAAATACTCTATGAACAAATTCCCATTCACTACTATCTTGCTTTTGTTCAACTGACAAAAATAGATTATGCAGTCTCTTTCTCTCCCATTACTGTCTTAATTTCATGGGCTGCATGACCTTCCTAAAACAGAAAGTCAAAACAGAAAGCGTTAAAAAAAAAGTACTAATCCCAAAGCCGGGCTGCTAGACATCTGCCTGGGAAATCCTCTGCAGAAATATTAGTACATGGTCTGTGAAACAAGGAATCATGATGTAGGCCTAAAAAAAAAAAAAAAAAGGAGTATATAGATTTATTCTTAAGTGATACTTTTTTAACTATACATGTAAAATATTTAGATGATCTGTTAAGAAAAAATGGTTAATAATTGTGTAAGATTAGACAGTAATTAATACACTGAGATACTGTTTCACAGCATACTGCTGTTTTTCCTACCCACATTTTCTTATTCTGTACATTGAATGAATGTAGCAGTAGATTTTTCCCCAGATACCTCCATAGAAAACAACGTCATCACCATCTTCTACATCCAAACAGTCTTTCTACAACTTTAGCAATACCTCAGTTCAGCCAAATATTTCTGTGTGTGGCAATTAGCATAATTCTTAGCTAGCAGACCAAAGCCTTAGCATATGAATTTTCATTAACCTTATAGGAAAAGAGAGTTTCTCAGTTACATGAAATAAGTATAATCACCATGGGAAAGTCCTGAAAGCAGCAAGAACAACAGTGTGAGGGCCAGTGCTGGTGGCATGCAGTGGCATAGAGACTGTGTCATCTTTCCTGTCGTGTGGAGATTACATATATATGTGTGATTAAAGTGTTTTAGTTTCCAAAATCAGTTTATTCTCATCACTGTCATTTGGTCTTGCACAGTGGAAGAAAGTCAGCATGGCTTAGCAAATGCTTACTTGTTTAGTTATATCACTGCTCTTTTTCCTCTTTTTTTTTTTCATTTCTTTTTTTCCTTTTTTTTTTTTTTTTTTTTTTGTTGCCCTGTCATGTTTCTATGTAGCTTATTTCTTCTTCATTCTGAATTTTCATTTTTAATAGTGTAAGTGTTTCAGTGCTATCTTTGGCAAGGAAGCAGATGTTTTCATTGTCATGAAGGAATGTGCCTGGAGGTACTTACTTCTCCTTAGATCTTTAAGGGCTAGACGTTCAATGTAGTCTTATCTATGCAGTGAACAGGTAAGTAAATTCAACGTTTCTGGAAAGCATAAATAATAATACTTGAAGACATATTTTACTCTACCCACTTGCAGTGTTGGAAATAGAGGGAAATAGTATAAATGTACCAGATCTCAAAAAATGTAAGGTGTAGAATTAAAAGCAGCATCTTCGGCAAAGTAATGGTGTGCAAAACAGTGTGGAGAATCTGAAGAAGTTAGAGTAATATTTTAGCATGTTTTCCTACTTGAATATGTATCTTTATTGTCCTCTGTAGCATAAGTCTAATATCTGAGCACCAGAGAAGTGACCACAAAGCTTTTCTCCTTCAGGCACTGTGTGAAGTGGTCAGAAGGGAAAGGTCAGTACTTGATGTTTTGTTTGACAGTTTGTACAAACCCATTGACTTAATTCTCTGGCAATTGCAATTTTCAATCAAAAATCTGCTCAGAGATTTTTTTGATCCTAAAGTGTAGAGTACTCTTTCAATGCTACCAACATATTGAAAAGTTGTACTCCAGCTAAAATTAAGCAAGCTGATTTGTTTGTTTGTTTATCATACGTCTGAGTCACAACATTGTACACTCTGAGGTAGGTAATTAAAAAGTTAAATTAGATCTTCATGGCTAGAGGACTATTCAGAAAGGCAAATCCAGAAACAGAACCCAAGTTATGGAAAAGTTCTAAAATGGAAGAATTAATGAAACTATTTCCAGGAAACTAAGACAAGAAGCAAAGAGGCAGTTTCAGTGTTCTTGCCTGCCCCACCACCCTAACACACATTGCATACCGAGCTGGAAATACATAAAGCAGTCTGATGTGCAAAAGCTCCAGACATGGAGCTGCGCACCCATTCAGATATTCTGCAGACACAGGCCATTTGTATACCAGAAAATTAAACATGCCTGAGAGTTCTGAAGGCACTGAGATAATCCACAGAATGGTTGGCAGCTACACTAAAAAACTGCCAAGACTGGCTAGCCGAAGGCAAATTGCACATTGGTTATTCCCAAGCTGCTCTGACTGTTAGGGAGTTGTTGGGGACATAAATAGTGGAAATAGGCTGAATTTTTTTTCAAGGAGTGTGCCAAGAATTGCATAGCAAGGACAGTAAATTATCATGCCCTGATGCATTCCAAAGCATATTAGAACTCACTAGTATAGATGCATCCAGAGAGACTGATATAGGCAATGTTACACAGACACAGCAGCTTGAAGTCTTTAAAACCTCAGCTGGGACTCAGTTCATAACTAAAGTGCTTCTTAGATCTAATTTAGAGCTGGATGTTATCACACAGTCAATACTAAAATTTTTTTACTGTGAGGGTGAGTGAGGACTGTCACTGTCACTGATGGAGACTGTTGTGTCTCCGTCCTTGGAGATATTTAAGATCCATCTTGACAAGGTTCTGGAAACATGGCTCTAGGTGGCCCTGCTTAAGCAGGGGAATGAAGCTCTAGATGACCTCTAGATACTTCTCCCAGCTGCAGCCATTCTGTGGTTCTGTAAAATATTCCCACCTCACGTCCCAGCCGTTTACCTTTCCTGAAGTGCCAGCTCAACTGCTTTTGAGATTTTGCTCTGAATTCAAACAAACCCAAGAGTAAAGAAATCTAATGTAAACTAGTTCATGGAAATGATCTGGGTTAAAAACAAACCTGACACACAAATAAGCAACAAGCCATAGGGCAGGATTCAGATCTAATGTCAAGAGGCGGAGAACAAAAATACCATAAACTTCACTTATGCTCAAAAATTATGCATTATGAAACTATGATATGTCTGAGACTTTGAGTCCATCTCATGCAAGAGAAAAATACTAAAATACTTGCTTCTTTATACTCTCATCTGGTCTAGTTTGAAACAGACTAGGAGCACTTAACACTTGTCCAGCCATGTAGAGCTGCTGACAGGCGCTTCCAGAAACAACTTTGTTACTGCCTCATTTGAAGCACAGTGCCTCACTGTAACAATGTAGATTGCTGAAACAGATGCTGGCACATTAAAAGGGAATGTAAACGGATTTCATGAAATCTCCCGTTTGAGAAGGAGGACAGATACTGTTGGCCAGATGGCCAAACAGTAATAATACTACAAAATAATACTAGCCTTTCAAGTTTGGAATCAGAGTCCAGAATCTGCCCTCCTCTGTATCCACTGAGCAGGATTCAGTGTTTTAAAAGGCCTAATTTTGTCTAGACATGAAGGAAATAGAATGGAAAACATAAAGGAAACATGAAAGAGAAAAATGTTCTCCATCTTCTATAGCTCAAAGAAATATAATCTGTTCATTTTCATCTTCCAGAAGTGTCTGACTATATCCAGGATATCCTTTCTCAGGATACCCTGTATAATCTCTATGTTGAGACCTCTGGTCATAAGATTCGTGTGGTCTTACAACAAGGAGCAGACATGTAGGTTAATGGGGTATTGGGACTCATTCCTCTCAGGACAGAACTTAGGTTTCTGCTTATTTCAGCTTGCTGCCTGGTTATATGAAATATTAGATATTTTTCCTTGTAACAGGTTGTTTTTTTTGATTATGCACATAGTCATGTGGATTTTATGCTCCTACAATAGAAAACAATTTTATTATAGTCATACATATTGTTTTTCAGGGTATAGCATTTCATCTAGTGACAGTGTCTTCTCAATATCATTGTCATCAGGGAATTGTACTTCTGTATTTTTTCCTGTGTCATAAATGGAAATATTAACTGACATTGTTCCCATGACCAGTACCAGTAACTTCCACTGACAATGTCCCTCTACTGCTCTCTTTGTGTCTACTCTTTAGCCAGTATGTGATCTCTTTACCATTCTTTCATTACTATTTCCATTCTGCTGGCAAACTAATAGTTTTCCAAATGAAAACATTTTGGATGACTTACTATAGTATAAACATATAAATTTCAGTAGAATTGCTATGTAATAGACTTGGTGTACAGCAAGTATAATATGTAAACTTACAAAAGCCTTATTTTATTTCTTTAATCTTGAAAATGATCTAGTTTAACATTAAAAAATATGAGCTAAATCTTGCACTGATTCCTTTTGGCAAACCCAGTTTGCATTGTATTTTGGAGTTCTCTATATAGGCCAAACCAATACTTAATTTTACTATCTGTGAAAATACAGCTGTCTAGATAGGAACTCAGTTCTAGCTAGAGAACTGGAACAGAAACCAAAGGGGAGAAATATACTGATGCCTTTATGTGTTCAGTAATCCTATATTTGATAAGTAACTTTTCTTACTGAGTAGATAAGTGTAATCTTAGAAGCATCTCACGCTTTACATGCCAATTTGATGGCGAGAAATGAAGAAAAATTAAAAAGGCAAATGTTATTTTCATAAGAATATGTGTAAAAGAAAATATAATCACAAAAGGTTATGAATTACTAAATTTATTCATATTTTAACTCAAAAGTATAACTTAAGTGAAAAATATTTAGAGAAAGGAATAGCTTTGAAATTCCACCTGTGCAAGAAAACAGTCACGAGTAATATTTACTTTTTTCCAAATGGAAATAGTTGCCTGCATGAATTGAAATAGCACTACTGAAGTCAAGAGATAATTTTTCAACATAATGAACAGACACATAGGCCAGCAATGGTCAGAGAAAGACCATATAAGAAAAAAAATATTTTTTACTGGCAAAAATCTCCATTAACATTTTTCTATATTCTGATTCCTAATTTGTTAATATCCATTTGCTCATTTGTTTTACTTCTTTGCCTTTTTCATCTTCACAAAATAACCTTTGATCATGATTCAGATTTATGAAATAACCTTGAACTGACAGTCATTTTTAATGGACTAAAAATGTAGTTGCAGAATCGTCGAATTACATTAGATTCACTCAACAGTTCAAGTGTTTTTGACAAACTAAACAAGACACTGTAAGTGTAAGGATTTTTATCCTTTCTGTCATAACTGCTTTTCCATGTAATTTCAAAAAATGCCTCTAAAGTTATTTTCTAATTTAAGGTTATAAAATGATAAATAAAATCCTTATGTGTATAATAAAGGCAGTAGATTCTCAGAGCCTTAAACTAAATTCTAATCACATGCATATTAACTGACAAGTCAAGTAGTATTGGAGGCTTTTAGAATCAGGAGCAAAGGATTGCAACATGAATAGGACATGTTCTCAGACCTGCTTTTGAATCTTCAGACAAGATTCAAAAGAGAATAACTTATTAAGATGCAGACTGTGACACCTTTAAATTCTTCCCTCTCTTTCTGTAGGGTATATTCAAGAGCATATTTTTTTATTTCTATGTATACATTGTCTCTGAATATTTTGGAGGATGTGAATCATAAGAGTATATGCAGAAGTTGACTGCTGGGGAGGATGTATGTGCACCCACCCAAGCCACTAAGAGTAAGAATGAGTAGTACCAGCCACTCACTGCACAGGTCTGAACCAGACTGTACTCCTTCCACACTTTTACAGTAATGCCCCCAACAGTCACATAAGCCTGACCCAGTACTCCTACTTCTCATTCAACCCTCATGAATGGGTAAGAATTCGGTCAACAGCTTTTACTTGTTCCCTTCGTCATCATACTCACATACAGAATTTGACAAAATGAAGTACTAACACAAAATGCAAAGGACATCCTTATATTTATGATTTTTATCCATACATGTAGCAGACTTAATAACTAAACTCAAATGAAGCAAAATAGTATTTTTGTAAATGTGAAATGCATTAAAATGAATGTTTATTTGATTACTGAACAGCCAAACTTTATTTTATCAGAGGTTCAAACTTGATTTTGATCAGAGGTTTCACAACTTGAAAAAATGTAGGAAGACATCCCAAACTGTGAGACCTAACTTCACATTCCTTCTTGGTGGTAAGTCGTATTTTGAGCCCAATAATACATGTAAAAAGCACGCTTAGACATAGAGACTATCACAGGTGTCTATGTCCTATATAAAGTCTTCTTGGAAAAGCTGTATCCCGTAAAAACTTTGAAGTCAGTCCCACTTTGAGGAGGATCTTGACTGGCTGACCTTCAGAGATCCCTTCCATCTTAAATTATTATATGACTCTGAGTCTGCCATTGAGTTCAGCAAACACTGAGTTGGACTGGTTTTTCTTGACATTTATTAAAAATCTTTTGTGTTAGATCCATTAAAAAATATGATTCTAGGAAAAGTAATTTCTGAAAAATCTTATTATGAGTTGCTTCTATTCTTTAATTCAGAAGAAGGAAATAAACCTAGAAGAATAATTCCTTGTAAAAAATGAATTTGATAAAAATATTTTTTAAAAAACATTGCTTTGATATATACCAGTCACCAAAATAATTTAAAAATCTTTAATTTTCCATTTCTCATAAAAAATTCAGAAAATAGCACTGATAGTTTTTTCTGTTTCTTTTAGGTTAAAAGTCAGTTTTCTTTAAACATATTTCTCAATTACATATTTAAATTTTAATATGCATGACTGCCTTTTCTTGTATGGCTAAAATAGTTAACTAGACAGTGTAGTTGTTTTCAGCAATTACAGTATTCTATATTAATAGAATCAGTTTTGTCATTTCACAGGGGAGCAATTTTCCTCCAGACACAACATTCATAAACACCATACACCGTTTAATTGCTGAAACTGATTAAACTGCAAAGAATATCAATGATCCAGATTTAAATAATAAGACTACATAACATAAGGGCTACATAGCTTGCTGTTCTCATGTATGCTGGTGTCAGAACAAGTGGGCTTCCCTCACTGATTTTAATATATTTCAGTCAGAGAAAATTGTTTGTACAATAAATGTTGCAATTTCTTGTCTTAATTTTATTTTATAGAGTATGCCATTAGACTAATTACAAAAAGGCAATAAGTTAGACAAACTTCCTAGGAGACAGATTTGCATTATGAGGTAAAGGAACCCAGTTTTTAAAGAACAAGTGACAGTGGCAAGCTGCTGACTGAGATCTTCTAATTTGACTAAGAAACAAACTGTCATCAAACTATTCTAAGGTACAAACAAATTGGTTCCATCGTAGTTATTGTCTATAAGTTTACAGTGACAGGAAAGCATGCCTCTATTATTCTTTGTGACTTCCTTCAAGAAAATGTTATCAAACAGGATCATTTGCTATAGTAAAAGGCTAGGAACAACAGGCAAAAAAATGAAGATTTTATGACAGCAACTGATAGGTTTGCTGAATGCTGCAGATATATAGACTTCAGAAAAGAACTAGAGAAAAATATGTAGAGAAAAAATGGTCACATATATAAAAGGAGTCCACTTCTGCAAAGAGACACTGTCACTCAGATTCAAGCACAGGCAATGTTACTATTCCCAAAGCAGAAATCCTGAATCAGATGGCCTCAGTACACGGAAGATGAGCTGAATGGAACCTAAATAGCAACAGGAACATTCTCATGATACAAAAATAGCACTCAGGTAGCCACAGGGAGAACAATATCTCTTCACAAGAGAGAACATTAGAGCTATAGAGCAAGGAGTACGGCAACAAGCAACAGCTGGAATCTATGAACAGCATAAAGTAGGACTGACGGAACTATGGTATAATAGGTACTTTCCAAACAACAGAGAGGCTGCGCAGAGAATCTGGAGTTAACGTTGCTTTCCTTAGTGCACATTGCATGACGATTTCAAAATCCAAGGGACAAAATATGTCAGAAAAACAGACAGTGATATTCAACATTGAACTGAACAAATTTTACTTTATATTTAAAACTAACATGGGGCAAGCACTGAAGTATTGCCAGGAAAAAAAGAAAACTTAAAAAAAATTAAAAAACCCCAAACCAATTCAAGACAGTATTTATGCAAAGCAAGACAGCTGTGAAGGTCAGGTAAAATACTATATGGGCTCAGAGAACAAATGTAAGAGATTTGTATTTAATTCCAAATGTAAGTAGATTTTTTTCGGATAATTTCATTAAGAAACAAGAATTGATGGTACATCATTATGTTCTAGACATATTGAAGAAGCCTGGTTCTCTTTCATTATAAAATATGACTTGGCAGAGGTTGTTAAAACTATTCACATAAGGATGAGGGCCACTTAGGCTAAGTACAAAAAAGACTCAATCGGCAACTCCAGGTGCACTCTGATATTTGCATCTGGGAAATTAAAAAAAAAAATCAAAGAGGTTGATAACATGAAATTAGATAATCACTTTGTAGATTGGGATTAGATTTAATAAGTGCTAAGGAAGCAACAGACTTCATCCTGTCTTGTCCAAGTCATGTCTCCTGGGATGAGAGCTGACATGGTTTTGCACAGCTTCTCCATCCACATGGAGGCTGCACTATGCCATCAAAACACAACCATGTTTATGGCAACAGCAAAACGCTTCCTATTTTATATGTAGAGAATGATATTTATGCATGGGCAAAAACATATGCTTTCTACAGCTAATTAAACAGTAATTTTTGGTATCAGACACCAAAGCATTCTCAAGACAAAAAGCCCCAGCAGGCCTTGGAATACTCCTTCTTATAATAGTCCTAACCAAGTTTGGAAAATATTGGTCTAATAAAGAAATACTTTCAAAAGTCTCATCATTACATTATTGACTTCTTTGCTAATGCAGTCTCAGATATGGATGGATTACTGAATACAATTTCTTAATTTTTCCAAAAGACTATATTTACCATATGAACAGGCAATGAGTAGCAACTTGGGAAGTATGCATGCAATCAAAGACGCAGCAAAAGAAAACAGAAGTACAATAATTTCTGTCTTATTTTAGTGCTAATACATTTGTGATATCCAAATATCCATTAAAATACCTGCTTATCTGCGAAAGCATTACCTATATAATGCCTACATGATAAAAACATGAAGTAATATTTCAATGATTGTATCACAGGAGTGCTGAGGATTTCACAAGTAAATAAATGGGAGAATTGGTATCCCTGCTTGTTTTGACTGTGTGAAATGGATTCCAGTGGTGGTTTGGGGACCAAAGAGGAAGACAAAAAGAAAAATAACTCCTTTCCTCTCCTCAGATTGTTGAGGGGCGAGGGCAGCCCGGCACAGTACCAGCTGTGCTGCACAGGGGATAACTCTTTTCCTTGGTTTCCCATCGGCCCCTGGGGCTTGGGGGGATACCTGGGAAGGAAGGTGGAGACTCCCCAGAACATGGCTAAGAGCTCTGGGATTGGACTGAGATTATAGATAGGGTAATGCGTTTTGAGCAAAGCTCACACACAGCAGCTATTGGTAAGCTAAAAATCCCTTTCATTCATGGCATTTCACAGGTGATCATTCTACTCTTACTGCATTTATATGGACCAAAAAGAGCAGACATGAGGGATTCACATCATAGCAATGATATAATGCTAAAAACACATTTAAGCAAGCAATTTCTCAGCTGTGCTCTTGTCGTGGTTTTACCACAAATTTAGCGATTTTGGACAAGAGATTCCGAGAGAAGCCACAAACACACCCCAAAATGAAGAAAACACACAAATATCACAGTTTATTTCGTGCACACACAAAAACCCGACAAATAAAGTGCAAA
>VYZS01033415.1:13486-23674 GCA_013400695.1 Neodrepanis coruscans
ATTCCCGGCGCAGCCCCGCGGGTGTGGAACAGCCCCGGCACCGGCACAGCTCCGCGGGCGCGGGTCAGCCCCGGCACCGGCACAGCCCCGCGGCAGCCCCGTTCCCGACACGGTCCCTGTGCGCCCGCGCCTGGCGGGGAATGGGGGGGGGGACGTTTTTTATTTCCTAACCCACAACAGCTCTGCAGCACTGTTTTCTCCTCCCTTTATCAAATAGTCAAGTAATCCAATAGCTCCTTGTCACCTGAAATGCATTCAAATCCGTCACTGGTCAGATAAATCTGAGTTGAGATCTTTACCCACCTGAAACAAAATAGTATAGAGATGACCTTCCTTGCCATATGAAAAATTCTTCTTCTCAAATGAATTCTTCAAAACAGCCAGACAATAAATTGACTCTAGGGTTTAGAGCTTAGACAAATGAAGGAAATGTTCCTGTCTCAGATAAAAGATTTGTTAAGAAATCTGAGAGGCAGACACAAAGAAACTCTCATAGTTAAAGGTAGGGGAAGTGTGAAAAATAACTGGATTTATATCATCTGTATCCACAGTGACTGTTCTGACCAGCCTTTTTTGGCTATGCTGTATGCAGAACATACTCCGCTCAGTGGGAAGTAAATAATTGTTGGGTCATACTGTAAAGAAAAGCGAAAAGAGGTCCCTAGATTATGGCTCTTAGTGGGTACCACTATAAGAGAAAGATCAATCTACTCCCCACTATCAAAAATTGATTGCTTTTGGAAATACTACCGCAGAAATTGAACACTTTCAGACCTCAGGATACATTATGACAACATTACCTTATAGGGTGATTATGTACTCAGGATCCAAACTTGAGCCTAGTCTGGCAGAGAAGTTAGAAGAGCCTCAATTATTTGTAGCTGTAGTTCTTGGCATACTATCTGGATTTTTCTACATAAAGTAAGTAAATAAATAAAATAGCACAAGCCCTCAGGTGTCACAGTTTCAGTCGTAACTATTAGGTGAGCTTCTGCCACAGATATAAATAGCCCAAGTGAAACAGCTGTAGTTTTCTTTAAAAAACTAAGCTCATCCCAATCAGGATTAATAGACACTATATGAAGAGCTTCAATTAAATAATTTCTAATAGAAGTTGAAAGAACAGTGGGAGTCAAGCTGCATACTGACTTAATAAAATTAACAATCTCAGTATTAGCCAGCTAATAATGAAACTGCCAGCAACTGAGACGTATTCAGCTAAAGAAAATCACCATCACCAACAAAATAAAACAAAAAAAAGCACTCGTTTTGCCACCAATGTTTGAATCAAAGGAAGTAAATTTCTGACAAACCTGCTACTGTATGGGTTGGGGGGTTGATTGCAGTTACCTATATGCAGTTAATTGCATGCCTGTGGAAGGACAGCACATTTTATTACAGCACCATGTACTAAAAGCAATTGTTTGAGAAAAATGGAATCTAGCAACTTGCTTAGTAGTCTGCCATGAGCAGGTAAATTCAGGCTCTTGTACAGAATGTGAAATATATGAAATGAAGAACAACTACTATACAGCGTAACATGAACAACATTTGTTCATTTGTTCCTTGAAATACATATATTTGTTGTGGCTGATCATTTCTACTGATTCGAGGTGTTTACAGTAACTGCAGATATTCAGGCCACATAGAAATGGAAATTGATATTTGAAAAATACACTAATATTTCCTGATTTGATTTCTCACACTGGTTTTCAGTGTACGGATCAAGGCTCACATTTTTGCATAAAACTTTGAGTTATTGCATTAACTCAAGGGCTGCAATTTTACAATAATTGTGGGGATACATAGTGAGCAATCAAAGAATTTAAGGAGACTTATAAACTCAATTAGTGAAATGCATGTAGGATCATCTTGATTTTCCAGGAAAAAAAAATTATTAGAAGACAATACAGAACTTATTTGTCAGACTCATTAATTCAATAAAACTTTATTTTCAAAGTAGTTCAGTGCAAGAGACATCAAACTTCCTGAACAACTCTGAAATCAACAGGACTCAGTTTGCACAAGTGTCAATTTTAAGGCTAAAAAATCACCTCCCAATTAAACTGAATTCCTACACAACAACAAAAGGCACCATATCTAAAAGAACTTCTAAACAGGTCACAGACAAAAGTTCCTGTATACAGCCACTGATATTCTTGAATTCTTAGCATAGACCTAAAACAGCTTTGAACTGCACCAACTACAGCCGTCATGTACAGTGCCCAAGTAGCATTCACGGAGCAGTCTGGGCAAAGGACTATTCCAGACAGGTTCAGTGCATGAAGCCTCTGAGAGAAAGGAGAAAACCAGAACCACCAGAGATTGATTCTTGGTCTGTTTCAATTACTTACTAATACAGCTGCTACTAGAAAACACTGTGTTGGGAAAATCACTACCTTTTATCAGGAGACACTCCAGAGAAACTCTTCAAAACTTTAACGTGCACAGGAAGGCCACCAGTTCTCTGCAGAAAGCCTTGAGTCAGATGCTCATTGGACACAAATGAGAAGAGTTATACGGATTTTGAATGAAGTCAGTAGTAGTATGATGATTTCAACATGAAAGAGATGTGACCCTTTGCTTCTCAGTGCAAAATCATCTTCATATAAAGCCTCACTTTAAACAGTTCTGACAGATTTCATTTGTCTGGAAAAATATATTCTGAACTGTGGTTGGTTTGTTGTTTTCTGTCCCTAGACAAGAAAGGGATAAGATCTTTAAAGCTATGTTAAAACTATAAACACTTCATCTATTTTTTTCCTACAGAGGATCACTAAATGCAATAAATCAGATGCTGTAAAAATCTTAGAGGAACTGGTTCAGAATTGCACTGACAGAACTGTATGTCTGCTTCTTCCACAGAATAATGTAATAAGAAACAAAAGCAATGATATAGGGCAGAGCTTTGAGTGGAAGAATACAATTTTAAATTGGCAGAAAGGCAAGTTATTTAAAAGTAATTACTTTCCTCTGTATTTTTAGACATCTGTAATTTAAAATGGAGTTTTAAAACCTCTTCTGGGCAGCTAATGACAGGTAAAATGACAAGCCTTTTCATGGATTTACAGATTCAGTGTCCAGTCATTAGCTGTCAGAAAACACATGACTTCAAAATTACTTTATTGCTTAGTTAGTATCATAAAATTTTCTACCACTATAAACATTTTAGAAAACTGGTGCATTTGAGACTTATATGTATTGGCTACTGCTGCTCTGTAACTATTACACAGCCTGCTCTGTAGTTTCTACTTTCCTATTTTTTCCTATTTTTCCTATTTCAAAATAAGAATTGCCTCATCTGTAAAGTTGCAGTTGCAGGCTGTCGTTTTGTATGCAAATTTACGTTATTCCAAATGCAGATTTATACCTCTGTCAAAGAAAACTGAAAGGAAAAAGAACTTCCAAGCTGACTCTCAGGAAAAGGGAGAGTATTTTCTCATGCATTGGTAATAATCCAATTCTCTGTGGAGCTCTGTATAATAAAGTGCAATAGAACAGTGCCTGAATGTTGAAAAACAAATAGGTGAAGCTTAGTAGTTTTGCACTGAAAAGTAGCTCAAGTGAGAAATTCACATGGTTCTTGTGGTATCTGTTTAAGAGAAGGTAGAACTCCAATAGGTCAGCTCTCATGACTTGACAAGTCTTTCTCTGAGCATTGCATTCTGAATAACTATAATTTGGCCAGGATGACTAGAGACTGACTTAAGAGGTTTCTGGTAATGGTAATGGTACTCAGGGAAAAGGAGGATCCAAAAGACCCTCTAATTGAATAGCTAGATTTTTCAATTAACAACTGCAGCAGCCTTATGTTGTCAGAGCGTTCAGATTCCAATTTCTGACTTGAGTCAAAATTGAGGACCAGACTCTTCCTCATACAAAGAAATTACTTGCCCGTGGATATATAACATGGGCAGAACAACAAAAGAAGACAAATCTTGCAAATCTCAAAAAAGCTCCCTTACAAGTTGCTGCAAGATCATACTGTTATTTTATTGCTTAATTTCCAAAAACTGTACTTTGGGGATAAAAAAATTGATTTCAACTCAGACCTATTTGGTAGAAAGAATGCTGACATTTACTAAAATCCTCTAAGCACAGATAACAGAGCTACATCTCTGAGAAACTGCTCCTTTTGCAATAACTTCCACAGATCTGCTTCACAACAAGCAGGGGTGGTATTTACCCTGTTCATCAAGCATTCACTCATACACTTTCTAGACTGGTTAGTCAGATCATGGTTGAACTCACATTTGCTCACTATCCATAACCCCCTCTATTGTTAGTCAAAGGACTTTACTAAAGCACTACCAAAAAAATCCTGCGAAGTCACATCTTCACGAACAAGGATATATTCAAACTGACATCAAAGTCAATTCTAGTCTCAGTTATTGATCATAGTTGGATTTCTTTAAGATCAGTTTATCCTGGAACATCCAGAAAGAGACTTGAAGGTTTTTAAGTGTAACATGGGAAAATGTCACTTTATTAACAAAAAGTATTGACTGAAAAGGTAGTGAAAATGTCACTCAATCACTGTAGTTAGAAATCCATCCACTGTACAAATTCATGGAAATGTGTTAATTCTGAAGAACAGAAGAATATTAAGAAACTGCCAAGGAATAAGTCACAGTGTACATATTTTTAAATTAGATATGGAGTAAGATTTTTTTATTATTATTTTTTTACAATTAAGTAAACTCGCATAAAAAGAATTTGGAAAATAAGCCTTCTCTTCTGGATTATATGACTGTACTCTTTGGGTTATTTCAGAACTTTGAGCTAAACCTTCAAGTAGTATTTAACCCACACCTAGGGAAAAGGTCTTTGGTGACCTCCAGATCATGCCAGATATTTCCACTGAACCACTTTGGAAGTATAACTCCCTGAGAGAATATAGAAACATGTCAGGACAGCTTTTACTACCTGGGAACTAACTGAGGCAACTAAACCCTTTTAGGCCCTTTAATTATAAAGGATATTAAACTTGCAAAGAAGAGAAACAAAGAGGATTTTTCTGGCCAAAAAAGTAATTCATAGAGCAGAGCTCTGGCAACACGTAGCAGCAACCTCAAATACCTCGATTTTTATTTTGGGGGAGGATTTCTGTTTGTCACACTAAAAAGAAGAAATACGGCTAAAGACATTTACACACCTAGTGTCAAGCTGGATAAATCCAAAATCCTTTCCATAAATCCCTAACTGAAAAATGAGTTCAAGCTTGAGCCTCGAGTGAATACAGAAAAAGCTTAAAATAGATCTTAAAAAGTACAGTGATGTTTGGCTATGCAGTGGCATTTTTCTTGAGAATTTAATAATGTATTTGCAGCAAGCCAAGTTTAAACCTGCTTTGCACCTCATGTAATGAAAAGCATTTAGGTTGAATGTCCTTCCAAACTGGCTACGGGATGATCATATGAGCCAGTAGGAAGGGCATAAGGGGATCAGTATAAAGGTCACATTTGGGTATATGCTGACTTTTAGTAGATTATGTATCTATGACGTCTAATTTAAATTGGTTGTTCTTCATATGGATTCATTGATAAAGTTTCAGTCAATAAGAAATTTCTGCTTCACTGTCATTTTCCATCTCCTGGCCTCCAGAAGATCAGCATCTGATCAGACTTGCACAGACTACACTGAAGGAACAGACTCAGTCTTCAGCTCATGATGTAGCTGGTATCTCCATCTGCTTTGCCATGGTAATGGAAGACACCAGTATGTGGAAGGAAGATTTGGAACCATTTCCCTTGCCTTCTGAATTGCTCAGGAAGCATTTGTAGCCAAGAACCTCTGAAAGATGACTGTTTCACTCACATCTTATATCAGTGATCAGTATGGAGTAGTATGTGTCTCTGCACAGAGCAACCATTGACCAGCTAGTTTAAGATGATCTTTCAGATAGATCATCCCATATTAACTTCCCTAGTCAAACAGAATCATGATTATAATTAACCATAAGCATATTGTAGACTTTCAAAACCTATTTTAAAAATGTAAAATGCAAACTTATATTTACATTAAGCAGTTTTATAAAATTACATTAAATATTTGTTACTATTTAAATTATTTATAGAGAAGATGACTAAGATTTTATATTCATAGAAACATGAAAGAAACTCACAAAGTAAAATGTTCTTTTTCTTTTAGTAATTACTGAATAAAAAGTCTCACACACAAAAATACCCAGTCAAAACATCTTACTCCATATCTAATTTAAAAATATGTACACTGTGACTTATTCCTTGGCAGTTTCTTAATATTCTTCTGTTCTTCAGAATTAACACATTTCCATGAATTTGTACAGTGGATGGATTTCTAACTACAGTGATTGAGTGACATTTTCACTACCTTTTCAGTCAATACTTTTTGTTAATAAAGTGACGTTTTCCCATGTTACACTTAAAAACCTTCAAAACAAAATGAATGTATCCGGGCAGATATATGTGTTAAGGTGTTTGCATCAAACAGCTTTTCCTCCAACATATTTCATACATCTATTTTATTCTCTTGTCTGTCCTAATCACTAACAGTATAAATAATGCTCTCAATCACAGAATATTACTGGATGTACACAGATATGTTAATAAAAATTTAGAAAAAAACCAGCAGGTTTACTTCTAAAAGGAGTTATATAGAGAGGTAGTTATACAGGGATATATCTGTACAGACAAAGATATACAAGCAGACACTCTGGAAACTAATTTGGAACTCAGAAGACACTGAGTCAAATCTAACTTCTGACCCTGATTTACTGTCCTATTTTCAGATGATCATGTTCCTTTCTTGTTTCATTTCCCATTCATTTCACATTATTTGGAAGACAGAGATAATGACCTCTACTGAACAGATATATAATAAAAGAGTGAAGTAGTTTTTGCCCCGACAATTTTCTACTGTGAGTGATCTGGCAAAACTGGTATGAGTCGAGAAACTAAGAAGTTTAATTTATCCTTTAAACATCTGGGTTACTTTGTGAAACTCATCTTAGTTCAGTAAAAATACTCACTTATGTAGGTAAGTCTCAGCATTATTAGTAAAATCTCTGCATTGGCTGATGGAGGTGACTTACAGGTTTCTGTTCAGCACTTTGATGTCTGTGAAAAGTCATGCTGCTGAGTCATATCAAACACCTGTAAGGAAGAAGCTAAAACGCCTAAGAGTTTATGTTGAGACCACTGTACCAAGTATGTTCCAAGTGTGAAGGTTTCGTCAGTAATGTATGCATCTAAGCAGATTCTGTTGTGTCAGAGAAACCATAGAACCATTCTTCCCCACCTTTTTCTCACTGGCATGTGTCCTTTTCTATTCAAGAACAGAACAAGATCTTAAAAACATAAAATTGCAAAATTATATATTCTTTGGCAAAAGTTGCCACTTCATCTTCCCCAGTTCTGACTTCAGTCATTTTCTATCTTCACTTCTACCTCCAACAATCTCTATCACAAAAAGCTATGAGGACAGGAATGATTATTTTATGCTTCATGTGCAACACAGAAAACTGGGGCAGCAATGACTATGCCATAGAGCTGAGGGAATCATTTAGAGTTAATAATTTATTTGCTGAGTATAGCTTCCTTTCTTCTTTTTGAACAGATGCGAAAAAACATCTTCCTTTCAGCTCCAAGAGAGACAATGGCATACTTGAGTGGGTCACTCAGGATGAGCAAGAGGCCATAATACACTTTGCACTGATGTAGCTTGCCTCCTTGCTGAAACCCTTTGAGCACAAATCTTTGAATTAGGACCACCCCTTGGTGTATGGCCACTTGTGTTTGCTGATTTATGACCCATCCAGACTAACATGCAGGCTACAGAGCACCTGAGGAACCTGGAGTTCTCTGCTGCATACACCTGAGACCTGGGTTGGGCATCCACAAGGTAAGTGTAAGACTCATACATACTACTTTCTAAACAGAAATCTGAGATTAAAGATTCATAATAATAGTATTTATTTATTAATTAACATTATTCAAATTCTCTCCGCAAATATATGTGGTAATACTGCAGTAAGCAATTTATTACAAGTATGGAATAAAATAAGACAGTGAAGACTACTCGGATTTTGATCTTTTATTATTTATCTGTAGCAACAAATAGGACTTGTTTTTGATGAATTTTATCATTTATGCGAATACAAGTCTTGCCACAAAAATCTGGCTTCATAAATTTTCTATTCTACAAATATTTCTGCCCATGTTTGGTCATATTATAAGACCAATTTAACTATGCATGAAGTTATGAATATACAAAATGTTTGAGGAACAGATGTCAATAATGATGATGATGATGATNCTTCACACAATGAGGGATTTCTTGCACTAGAAAATTATCACTGTACATAGATTTTATAGAATGTACACAGATTTTTGTCATTTGGCACCTGCAAAACACACACAGTAGCATATTCCTAAACTGCACAGCTGCTACAGTCACAAAAGATTGTTTCTATAATTTGTTTCAGTATAACCAACCAAGCAATATATATGTAAATAGAGTTTGTATATATGTGTATGTGTGTGTATANGATATAGCTGCAAAGAAAGGCAGGTGATTTTAGATAAAGCATTGCAGCTAGCATATAAGAAACAGTCATGTTTCCTTTTCTGTTCTCTGCAAGGCAGAGTAGAGCTTAGAATTAATAGCTTATTGTTCATTTTCAACAACCGCATATTAGAACTCCAAGTATTACCTTCATTGGTATCATCCACTATTCAGTAACAATACATAGTTTAGGCAGACTCCCAGTAGATTAATTTCCTAGAATATTCTTAGAAAACGAGCATAAAATGAGTTAGAATATATCCATGGAAATTTCAACGTTTCATTTAAATAAATATTTGCAGATTTCACCCCTTATTATCTGCTTAGCTACAATCATCTACAAAAAGGAAACTTACAAGTACGGTTTTTCCTGTGCATCAAAACTGAACATCCAGTTATTATTTTTTTAAGGGTTGAAAGTCTTCCTGGAAAAGGAACCTGGCTTTCCTGGAACTCTTTCATGTATACAAATGTAAACGTGTATTTACATCATAGATACACATAAAGGAAAAATAATATATATTTATAGGTATACCATGTATAAAAATGTACACCAACTGAAGCCATAACAATTTCCTTAAAAGACCTATATAAATTGCCCCAGATTTGGAAATTCTTTTGGAGACACAGTTATGGAATGGCTGCAGTAAAGACAAAACTGCTGTTCAAGTCAAGACAAGTATTATTGTTGAAAACTGGAGGTCCCTCTGTTCTTTCTTCCTTTTCAGGTACTTCAGGTGGTGAAGCCCTCTTCCTGTCACCAGCAGCAGCCTTCACCAGAGAAATGAACTACTAATCTGTATGGACTGCCTGCCTGAAAACACAGAAAAGTGTATCTTTTGCCTCACAGAAAAGTGGGGCAAGACTGTTTTGCTAGAATCTACTGCAAGTATCTGAGAGGTGTATATAAAAGGGACCTCCAGAGAAAACCCCTAACTCCTTTACAGTTGTTATTCTATTCTGAATGCNACATTCATTCACATAAAATAGTTTTTTTTAAGAGGTGTTGATGTGTTTTGTGGCATATACCTGTTCTCCTGGTGAAATTAAAAGCATATCACAGTTCATCTTCTCAGATATTTCATACTGCCTAGTTTTCAGTTTGGCGCTGTCATGGCATGCAGCTACAGATTGGAAGTCAGTATGTGTGATATGCTTTTCACCTGCTATAAAATGCTGAACTCCCTTCATCAGTTTGTATAAACAATTTGCAATTCATTTAGTTTTTGCACGGGGAATTCCAAAATAACTCATTAAAATGTTTACTATTATCAGTACTGGATTTTAAAGGAAATGGAATCTGGTTTTAGCTTCTACATGCTATAATTTCCAGATCTGTAACCTACAGCACAGGATGAGGGATTAAAATTATATATGAGGTTTTGCATTTGAGTCTCTGATATGACTTTTATGTATTGACATCTGGAACAAAAAGGATTAGTTGTATAATTTAATCCTATCAAAGACAGTTGTAGTTTCTCTTTCCTACATTGTGTCAAATGCCTGGAAGTTTCATGAAATAGCATATGACTATCTAACAGCAATTACATGACATGGAAGGGATGGTGATTTAGGAAAGACGACATTAGGAAAGAACAGCTTTGCAGCACATCTGTAGATTATTTCAATTTGAGGCCATGACTC
>VYZS01033415.1:29943-52493 GCA_013400695.1 Neodrepanis coruscans
GAATACCTAAAGATTAATTGGACAAAAAAATCAGTAGTTCATGCACAATACACAGTAGTAAATATTATTAGGATTTCGTATTATCATTAGCAATAAAAGTTCCTCTTTACAGATGACATTAGTACACCTGTTGGGTTTTAGGTTTGCTTTTTTTGTTTTGTGTTTTCCTGAACAATAAAGACGGTGACCTTTCAATTTTTTCAGTTAGATACAGGCATTTCATAAGTGGGAAGAAGTAGTGTGTGGACAAGAGTGTTTAATTTTTATAATTTAGGCCCAGGTTGTATTTAAAACTCTACATATTTAGCCTACTTTGAACACTGGGGGAGATGGAAGCAAGCATATAGGATTACAAATTAATCTTAGAGTAGGAAATTATTTTATGTCAAGGAAAAAGAGTAACAGAAGTATAATCAAGAACCCTTATTAGCTTATTACATGTATTAATTACACTGCAATACATGAAACACTCAGCCAGTACAAAAATAAACAGTGTCCAAGACACAAATAAGTTTTCACATAACCATTCTGAAACTAATGCAGATGTTCTAGATGGCTCTTCAGGGTAAAAATACCTATTTATGACTGCAACATTAATCACATAATTACTTGAAGGATCAAAGTCTAAAAAACATTCACCTTCACAATTATAGACTTAACAGCATAGCACAAAGCTGCAAAGTAAGCATGCACATTTTGCTTCAAATAATGATGGATTTTCCAAGTGGCTACCATACTCTCCAGGATCCTTTCCTACGACAATGCTCACTGTGAGAAAGTTCTTGTTTATAGATTCCATGAGGAATCACAAATTTTAAAACTGGGCCATGGTCCTTCAGCAGGATTTCTGCACTGAATATCTTTATGCCCACATCAAGCCCTGCTGGCGCTCATGGTACTTACAGGGACAGTAAATTTTGTATTAGCTCTTTCTACAGATTTGGACCAAATGAAGGATATAAAGTTAAACTTCCACTTTAGCAGAGAAACCTATATCACAGGCTAAATTAATTCATAAGTTTTGAAAATTTTACACCAAATAGGAAATCTGTGTTTTGTGACCTTTTTTAGTCAGGAAGAAACCCCAGCCTTTTGGTTGAAATAACTTTTAACAGTTTTGTCTGAAAGGGGAATACTGAAAATCTGCTTTTTCTGGTATTTATTTTTTATTGTTTTGAAATTACTTTTTGCTTTGTTAAATGCTAAATTTTGGGAAAATTTAATAAATTATATAACATTTTCAAATGAAAAGTTTCCAGCAAAATTTTATTACTATGTTAATTTGTTTTCATTCTTTCAGTGGCACAATGAATTTTAGCTCTAGGTTCACATACAAGAGTGCAGCGAACAGGAAAAAAAAAAAAGAAATAAAAGGAATTATTTGCAGTTCTACAATTGTACTACCAACCATAAAATGTTTTATTTGAAAAGCTACCAGCTTGTCAACTACATGTCCAGTACAAAACAAAGAAAACCAGAAATAGCAGTAATTTATCTACCTTTATAGTTTTATCATGAAAAATATACTTCTCTATACCAAACTTTTTTTAGATCTAGCTTGAAATGACACAAACATGTCTATTTCTTACTTTTTAATAAGAGTGTATGCATGTACAGCTTTCTCCATCTCTCATTTCTATTTTACATGATATTTACATTTCAACAAATCAAATGGCAAAATATCTATTATTCAAACATAACATTGGATTTTGTAATTTCCTAAAAGGTTGAGGGTGTTTAACCAGATACTGTACTTGAGCCTCCCATATGTAATGAAAAACAGTAAGAGATTATGAATTCAAAAGAAAGGTGGGCACTCTTATGATGGGGCATTGTAACTTAAAAAAATAAATAAATAAACATGAATTCTTTATTGCACTTTGTTCCTGTTAGTCCAAACAAAAACAAAGAGATCAGAATATTTACAAGAGAAAAACTGTTTTCTTCATAGCAGAGTGATTTCTTCAGTGAGGGAATGATATTAACCACTAGTTCTACCTTTGAAATATGTGTTTTTGATAATAAACCAACAAATCACTGTGATAATGAATACTGTGCTTGGGTTTTATGATAATGTTCTGTCAAACCTCCACTGTATTAGACTCGCACATACACACAAAAGCCTATTATACAAGGTTTTCCTGAGATCCCCATAAACTACAAAGTACTTGAGCTGACATGGACTAGGGTCTAAGCAGGGGATATACCGCTAAAGAGCTGGTGTTCAAGAATACCTGCTGATCTTCGCACACCTCTGGCCACTAGTTGCAATTATTTACATTAGCAGCTGTGGGAAAACTGCAGAGGGATTCACACTTCTCAGCTGTAATTCTTTGATGGAATTCAAGGTTATGGCAACCAGGCAAAAGCAAACTTTATGCTATTCCTTGTAACTGCCCAATGTATCCAGAGTTTCACCTAAAGGGATAAATAACAATGTGGAAATACACAATAAAGAGAACGGAAGAAAATGTGTCCAGATCTCTCTTTTCTTGAGTAAGCTGGCCAGAAATTCTCAAAATTAACATATCAAAATAAGGAGACATGGCAATTTGTAGCCTGTTTTTCCAGGTCATTGAGTAAATTTCAAAATAGAGCGAATACAATCATTTCCCACATCACTCTGTCTGTCAAACTCACAGTAATTCTTGAATATCATTTTAGAGGGGTAAAGAGAATAAAGATACGCAGTTTTTATAATTTCATGAAAACTGGTAAGTGGATGGATAAGAAACACTATTATCATTTGTTTTGAAAGCAGCTAATGAGATTGTCTTTCCTTAGACATCAGACAGGTGGGAAATCAGACCTCAATAGCTATGCTGCATACAGTACTACTCTTATTTTTTAAAGCTTTCCATGTTGCATTATCTTCTGTCCTAATTGCTGTAACTGAAGGATGAATTAGAAGAGTATGGTATGGGGTTTGGAAGGACTGATGTTCCATCTAGACATTTTCATTCAGTATAATAGATAAAAATAGATGACAAAAGTCATTGTGAATTATATGAGCGGTTTGCAAAAGCTAATGAGAGCAGAGCAGAAGCTGCAAATGGACTTTGACCCATGACAGAACTCTCATTGATTTGGGGACCTTAAGCTAAACAAGTTAGTTTTAAGTTTCTTCTAACAGAGCTGTATTTATAGAAATGTCCCTACTGTTTGGTGTTTCACCCATCTGCTTTCTATTGCTTTAATGTGAATTAGATTGAACAGATCTTTTTTTTTCTTAATTCACAGAGTGTATATTAAATATCTAGAATGTAATTGCTGTAGTCTGGAGGCTGTTTTATGTTATATAGTAGTCCTTTCGAGTGACTGAGCAATGCTACATAAAAAACTGCAAGGAAACTAAAGATTGCCATGATTTGGTTTCTTACGATATTTCTTTAAAAAGATAGTAATTCAAATTAGATTTTTTTTTGCTATTTATGAATGAGACTACAGAAAAATAATGTTTTTGAGCTACAGTATCCTTATGAAGCAAGTATGATTTCACTGAAACATACTCACTTTTAACTTGAACAGCAATGATTTTAAACTGGCAGATTGTCTTAGCAGCATAATTTATAATTGAATAACCTGTTCTGAAATCCGCCCTTGAGGTGATGTTAATCAAGAAATAAAATATTTTTTAACTTTGTGTTGATGCTAAATAATTAATAAATCTAATGTCTCCCTATGACACACATCTTTTGTGAGTATGTAGAGCATAATGAGACAAAATTTAGGACAGTTTTCAATTGTAACGTCATGATTTTAAGACTGCTATGTCCAGATGACATTCACTAATACCATGACATCGAGCCTAACTAATATGTTTCTCAGAGCTGGTAAACTGTCCATCTTCTACCCTCATTCATGCTCAAGGGGAATAAAACTGTTATGAAAAAAATACTAGCCTTTCTGATTTTTTATTTTAAAATTAATTTAATGCAGAAAGTAAGTCATGGGTAATGTTTCACTTTTTTAGACAGAACAGAAAACATTTTATTTCATCCTTTCTCTCTATTGCAAGCTTGGACTCAACATTCACTACAGCAATGCCACCAGCAACACCACAAGAAAAAATTCCTCCCTAAGCTGAAGAAGTAGCTTGCTATAAATGACTGCTTTTTCATCGCTGTTTATGCAATTAGAAAGCAATCATTAACATACGAGGTTTCTATTTCCTGTTCTGAACCGTGGTATCGGGACTATTAGCAATTACTACCATAAAAAGTGCCCCTACAGGCAGGTCTCCACATATTCTGAGTTTTAAAGTTACCAGCTTCATACCAGTCTGCCTGACCTCAGGCTTTTTTCTTTGCTAAGAGCTGGCTGGACTACGGATGTAATTGCAAGATAATAACTTTATTCAGAATACTAACTTCTGAAAAATGTTATGTATTCATCTGGGCCAGTGAATAACACGTTGTTTCTACTAACTACATTTTGTGCACATATTCATCTCTTTCATATAGGATTCTTATAAAGCTGTTGAAACTGGAAATGGTGGAAGTTTTGCTGGAACAGAAACCAGTTATTAAAAATGGGTAGTATACAGTTCCAGTCGCTCTCAGTCAGACCTGTATTACCCACCCTCTGGGCACCCTCCACTGTGCAGAGCAGAGCCAATATAGTAACAAAATCGTTCAGAAAGAATTTGCAATATAAGAGAGATAGGACTAATTAGGCAAGGAGCCATTGATCGTTGTGAAGCTTTTGCAGGAGCAGAGGAAGGTGGCTGGCATCCAAACCCTACATTTCCTGGAATACAAAGAAAAAGGAGCACCTAAATTGGTAATGTTTAGATGCAGACTGAAAGAATCCTGTGCTGCGAGTGTGTTATAGAGAAGAAAAAAAAGAAGAGTTACATCAAAACCTTTCAAGTAAAAGAAAAGACTACTTTTTTCATGCTGTTTGTGGTGTGAAACAGGAGTATTTCATGACACTAGAGATTCTGCATGTGATTGAGAATGTGACTACAGCAACATGGAATAAGTCTGGCAAGAGGCATCCTTGTCAAAGAAGATTTCCCAAAGTGCTGAAGGAGTCTGAACCCTAGTCACTAATTAGTTTTCTGTATTAATTCACTTTTAGTTTCTCTTTCTAAGGATGTGACCTTAAAGACACTTGAAGTCCAGGGTAGTTTCCCTTTGACTTAGCAGACTGTCTAAAGCTCTCACTCTGCCTAATGTAAACTACCTAAAACTCCTAACTTAAGGACCACAATCACCCCATATTGCCTTTTATAGTCAATAGATACCTATTCACAACCACTGAGAATCTCGGTAGAATAGATTGCTCTCTGGAGTTGCTTTTCCCTCTGTTGACTCCAGGAAGTCAGGGAGAGTAGGCTCTTAACTGGGAAGCACAGATTCTTAAAGCTAAATTGGTTGAAATTTTGCCTTATTATATAGATGAAAGAACTATTTGTTTGAAGATACTCTACCAGAAAAAACATGAATTCAATATGAGAAATATGGATTTATCTAAAGAAAAATCTAAAAGTTTTATTTGCCATTTCGTTGATGGGTGAAATATTAGTAATGTGAAGAGGAATTCCCAGACCTTAATATGACTAATACATAGTTTAGTAGAAATAATCTTTTATATAGTATCCTGTACATAAAAAAAACACATATAACTACTAAATCAGTATTTGTTTTTAGAGCAGATAAAGCACAAATACTTGAGATCCAATAATTTCTTCCTTTGGAAGAATGTAAGGTTTACTTGAGATGACTCCAAGTACTGACTTCACATCACCTTAAGAAAAAAAGAATCCACAATGCTGACACCTCTGCCTTCATCTTTCATCCTCTAAATCTGTAATAAAAACATATAAAAACCTTTTCCATAGAAATAAGGGTCATTTTCTAGGTTGATGATGGCTGCACTCTCAGGTTGACTTCAGATTTTAAAAGGAATTATGCATACTTTGTATTTCCCCCCCACAGTGTGTCTTAATCCCTGACCAGTGAGAAGTCATTTTTTAATGTCCAGAGCAATCCATTTCTCCATATAGAAAGAAGGACGCCAAGCACTTGCACTCCAGAGTGACCTGAACTATTTTAGCAAACTCCCAGAAAGATGGCTTTTTCTCTTGGGAAAATGATCAAAAGCCTCCAACTTATTCTGCCTGGTCATAGCACAAAAACCAGCATGATGTAGACAAGATAAATCTATGAAGGCAAGGAAACTTCAGACTATAACTATATATATTTGGGCTGACTGCATGTTTAACCAAAACATTATTATTTTTATTTGCAAGGTAGAATAAAACATTCTGTGAAAAATATTCTTAATCTCATGACTCAGTTCTCCAGTGAGCCTGTGATCAGCAGTCTAGAAATCCTTATGGATTTGCTACTTTAAAAAGTCTCAGGTAAGCTTTTCATTAAAAAAAAAAAAATCAAAACAAAACACTATAAACCCAAACCTCTTTTGCTCAGACTGAGAAGAACTCAGACCTTCAAGCAAGCAATACATGAGATAGAAGAGGCAGATCAGTGGAATATCCTGCTAGTGGTAACCAGAGTGAGCTTTGGAACAAATTTTTATATTTTGAAGAAGTAATTTTAGTTCTATAAATAAATAAAAAAGTCATTTGTATTGGTTGACTAAATAGTAAATAAATATATGGGGTTTTTTTATGGCAGGCATTCATACTAATCCACAAGGGGAAAAATAGTATATATTTAGAAACCAGTTATCTTCACATGATTTTCTTCGCTTGGTATTGAGTGTACAAAATATTAGTATAAGAAAGCAGGAACTGTGAAATTACCCTCTAGTCTAAAGATGGAAAGAAAAAAGTCAGATGTATAGCTGAATCTTGAGGTTAAGGCTTACAAGGTAGCTTGAAATATCTGTAGTGTTCTGTTCTTAGAAGGAAAGAACACTGCCTTAAGACTAAAGGAATTAAGAAAAAGGGATGTACATGTACATTCAGCCTGTAAAGAAAATTTGTGGTATCATCATTCTAAATATTTCTAAAGCTATTAAAGAAAAAATTAAATTTCATTAATATAAACTTATGCAACATAGCTGTTATCTTCTTTAATCCTTAGAGAGCTCTTTGTACCTCATGACTTTGGAGAGAATTAAGAAACATCTTATATTAGAGTCCTTTGTACATTCCTTTTTTGGTTATTTTCTTCTTTTCCTACAATTACTAGGATTTATTTTCTTTGCTTGAAAATGGGATTTTTGTCTCATTTGAGTCCCTGCTATTTAATTCCTACTTCAAGCAATAATCCGCTCTGTCACATCACACCAATCTCTTTGTAGCCAATTCTGATTTCACAGGCAGGATTTTAACTTAGGATGAACTGATTATTTAGGTACACTTTATGTACCAGAATTTAGTCTTTCTGAAACATACAAAGTAAGAAATACTGCAGTCATACAGTTTTGAGGCACTAAGCTCAAAGTACAAACTGTGAAAGTTTGAGCTCCTGCTTAAAACTTCTCCAATTAATAAAGAAGACTACTATTAAGAAGTTAATAAACTTTTTTCTTTCCAAGATACTGCTTTGGAGAGATGTCTCTCTGATACACAGGCTGTCCACAAAAATTTAATGTGAGATGACCATTTCTCCGAACAGTCAATGGGGTACCCCCCCTCTACGGGGGAAAAACTTGTTGCAATACTTCTATTTTGGAAAAACTGCAAAGAGAAAAGCAACTGAAAGCGGTAACTGTTTTCTGTAAAGCCAGGCATATTAAAAAAAAATTAGTTACCATTACAAAAAAAATCTATAACTGAAAAGGAAACCTGTTTTGATTGTCAGGAAAGGAAGTCCTGTATTATTTTCTCAGTGCTAAGCTGACAGGATCATAAACTGAGCTTTATTAATTGCTACAGGACTGCTTTTCTGTAGCACCAAATAAAAATCCCTAATCTTTCATATGGGAAATGAATATCTACATCATTGAAAGCTCAGTACTTACAGCTGACCAACTGATTTCAATTTAATGTATTAATTTATAGGATATCATGTACTGAACATCTGAATTTTTAAAAAACCCAAAGCATCAAACAAACAAACAACTCAAGTAAACATACAAAAAAATTTATGTGATATTTTTAGTGACTTGATATATATGATTGATCATTATCACAAATTTACGAGGTTAGGAATTTCACGCAAACATTTTTAAACCTCTTCTCTCCATGCTTTCAAGTATTTCTTCTAGGAACAACTTAGAGACTTTAGTACTGAGTGCTCATCTCTTTCATGGGACCTTAGTCAGAAGAGAATATATATTGAAGCTGAGCATATTATTAAAATATAGAACCTAACTCTCAAGCTCCAATGTGTAGTTGGTTTACTTTAGCTTTCTTTGGCATATATCTGAAATAGGTTATCATAGTGGAAAGTTTGGTCATAAGATTTTAATGTACAAAGGAACCTATTTAATCGGTAATTCTTTTGGAAACCTCTTACTACCAAACGGAAACACACAAAATTAGAAGGAGCAATACCTTCTGGTATCCTGTTGCAAGGTTTGTGAAGAAGACACCGAGAGGTTTCAAAATCTTGCCTGAAAAATACAGATCTATTTATCGGCACTATCACAGCACTATGCGGAGCTCGGGAAATTACGTGCCCGTCTACCCCGAGGATCCAGCGCTTCTGCGAACTCGGCAGCGCCTGGAGGCGGCGGCGGGGCCCGGGAAAGGCGAGAGGCGGCTCGGGGAGTGCGGTGGTGAGGACGCGGATTCGGGGTCGGGGCGCAGGGAAAGCACCCGCCCGGCCCAACAGCGGCACCCTGGTGACAGCTCGCTTCCCGTCATCCACGCGCCATCTAGCGTTGGGAAAAGGGGGGCAGCTTGGCGCGGGAGCGGAATGGAGAGGAGGAGGAAAATGCTCCCACACCCGTCCCAGCTGTCGCCGTTCCCAAAGCTGGTAAGAGATATTTGGATATTGCAGTCAGAACTCCGGAGTGGCTTGGGGCGGGTTATGAGGAGCATCGCCACACTTCACTCCTAGACATATCATCCCCCCCCTTTCTTTTAGTGAACCATTCGCCTTTCCTTGAAAGCTGCTAGCGCTCCCCAGAAATCCCCTCGGTACCTCACCTAAGCCATCGCCGCCCCCCGATCCCTACCCAAAACACCGCGAACTCCACAGGGTTTGTGCGGCGCTACCGGCGGAGGGGTTGGACCGCGCCATCCCGGCCCCGCAGAGACACACACCACCATACACGCACACACGCCGCCACACACGCACACACACCGACCCCGACACACACGCGCGGATAGCACACGTAGGCCNCTTATTATTGATGTCCCTTTGGATGCGATCGAGCTTTTTCAGGAGCAACTACTTCCCCGCCGTTCCCGGCGGGGCGCGGAAATCTAGCAGCGGAGCCCGTATTTCCAAAAGTCTCTATGCAAGTGAGCGCTCTCGCCAGACTTTCACAGGTAGGTGCCGCAGGCTGGGCATGTCCGGAGGGATGCGAGAGCTGAGCCGAGGGGAAGGGGCGAGAGGAAGGAGACGGGGGGCGGGGGAGGACATGACTCACCGCCGACCGCTACGGTATCCCGCACCCTGCCCCGCGCCCACCTTGCGGTCCCCGCCCTCCAGGGAACACCTGCCCGCTCCCGCTCCACGGCCAGCCTCCCACGGCTTCGCCTTTCGCAGCCCGCTCGGGCGCTCCCGAGGATGCCCCGTGCACCCTACCTTCTGCGGGCGCCTCCAAAGCCCCCCCTCCTACACCCGCTACGACCACCCTGGCTCTGCCCGGCCCCGTCTCCTCTCTGTCCTACGTCAGCCTCTGTCCGTGCACCGATGCCCCGTCCGGGGAAGAGCCCCACTCTGCCCATTCCCTCTCTGCTGGGCTCTCCCCGCTCCCAGCTCCTCATCCCCAGCATCCCTCTGTCCTTCAAAGCATTCCCTGCACGGAAAACTTGCCTTAAAGTTTAATGCTGGCGCATGGAGCTCCTCCCCCTGCCCCGCTGGCTCCCCCGGCCCGTAGCCGGGGTCTGGAGGAGTCCCCGAGGCGACAATAAAGGTCAGGGAGGGGATTCATCCTGCTCCTGCTCCAGTGCTGCCTCCGGGAAGGGGGTGGCCCGCCCGGCCCATCCCCTCCGCCTCGCCACGGCGAGCGGCGGCGGCCCCGGTGCAGCCCGCCCGGGAAGGGCTCCGCTGGCTGCCACGGCCCGACTCCGGCGGCGGGCGGGGAACGAGCGGAGGAGGGGCGGGGGGACCGGCTGCATCGCGCGTGGAAGAAAATCTCCTTCCAGGTGGCTGCACCAGAGCTACTAGCCGACTTCAGAAGCTAGTGCTTTGAGGACGCTTGCTTCCATCCGGGGGCCTTGCATGGAGACCTTGTATCCAAAGGATGTAGTGGTTAGAGTACCTGCTTTGAATACATGGATTTCCTAGTTCCCTCATTTAATGTTCTGTCTACCCGGCGCCTGGAAAGCATGTTCTGGGGTGAAAAATGAGAGGAAACTAAAAGGAAGCAAAAAGGTTTTTGGTTAATACTGAAAATCACAACAATGTTCAGAAATTCTGTTGCCTCAAAAACGTGTGAATATTTGTATTTTTCTTTTCCTTCTCCCTCTCTGTTCTAGTGGCTGGACCAGAACTGTTTCTAGGTTGACTCCTTTAGCTGTAATAGGTGTTTGGAACCATGGCAGCAGGAGTAGCAGCTTGGTTACCCTTTGCCAGGGCAGCAGCCATAGGATGGATGCCAGTGGCCACTGGTCCTATGCCAGCTGCTCCACGACAGGAGAGAAAGCGAAGCCAGGACTCTCTAATTGTGCTGAATGTAAGTGGCATCCAGTTCCAGACGTGGCTTGACACCTTAGAGCGGTACCCTGACACTCTGTTGGGCAGTTCAGAGCGGGACTTCTTCTACCATCCTGAGACACAGCAGTACTTTTTTGATCGAGACCCTGACATATTCCGCCACATTCTCAACTTCTACCGTACTGGGAAGCTTCATTATCCCCGCCAGGAATGCATCTCAGCTTATGATGAGGAGCTGGCCTTCTTTGGCATCATCCCTGAGATCATTGGTGACTGCTGTTACGAGGAGTACAAGGATCGCCGGCGTGAGAATGCTGAGCGCCTGCAGGATGATGCTGATCAGGATCATGTAGCTGAGAGCTCCCTACCCTCAATGACAGCTCGTCAGAGAATGTGGCGGGCCTTTGAAAACCCACACACCAGTACACTGGCTCTGGTCTTCTACTATGTCACTGGTTTCTTCATTGCCGTCTCTGTTATTGCCAACGTGGTGGAGACAGTGCCCTGTGGGGTAAGCCCAGGTCACATCAAAGAGCTGCCCTGTGGAGAGCGATATGCAGTGGCTTTCTTCTGTCTGGATACTGCCTGTGTCATGATCTTCACAGTTGAATATCTCTTACGTCTGCTGGCAGCCCCTAGTCGCTACAAATTTGTGCGCAGTGTCATGAGTATCATAGATGTGGTCGCCATCATGCCATATTACATTGGCCTGGTGATGACAGATAATGAGGATGTCAGTGGGGCTTTTGTGACATTAAGAGTCTTTCGTGTCTTCAGGATCTTTAAGTTTTCCCGCCACTCACAGGGTCTGCGCATCCTGGGCTATACTCTGAAAAGTTGTGCCTCGGAGTTAGGCTTCCTTCTCTTCTCACTCACTATGGCCATCATCATCTTTGCCACAGTCATGTACTATGCAGAGAAAGGTTCATCAGCCAGCAAGTTCACCAGCATCCCTGCAGCCTTCTGGTACACCATTGTCACCATGACAACACTGGGGTAAGTGCAGCTGCTGTTTGGTAACAGCCAACATTTCAACGAACATATTGGCATGGAAGGAAAATACTCAATTTTTTAAAATGTTGATAGAAAAAAAACCCACGAGGGTAAGTTTTTCTTAGAGAACTTTATGAATACAACTCATCACTTCTTTCTAAGTGCTTTACACATGTTTGGTCTTGGACAATGAAATTGAAATATTTTATGGATATCTGTGAGTTTTCAGTGGATTTTAATGGAGTAACTTATTTGCTGGTAGCACTTGCTACAGTGTTGCTTAAGTGATAATAATTATAAGGAGAACCCAAGTGCAAGTTGATCAGTATGTGGATCTGCCATTTTGTTTGGTGTATTGATATAGGCTTGGGTATTAAGTTTGGTATTACAAAGTGATTTGTTTTCGTGAAACTTATCTTTATATTTCTGGTTGTATTTAAAACACTGACAACACTGAACAATCCTTTGATTTTCATGAATCTATGACTTTTAAATGATGAGTAGCAAGCTATATTGACTACTGACAGACGCTGGAAAATGATCTGAGGAAGTGTGAGATATATGACAGATCAAATGTGTCTTTAAACATAATTCTAATGGGAATATAAATTCCTTCAGAGAATTAGGGATTAAAAAGGGTCATTTTTGATACTAGAATCTGATGCAGTTTAATGGAAAAATAAGAAATAGTATTGTTTTTTAAAGTCTCTGATACCAGAGTCCAATTGTATCAGCTGATTCTATGAACCAAGTTATAGAATACATTTATCTGTGATTATAACAGGGCTTTAGAATGTTGACTAATTTAAGATGAGCATTTGTAACCTGTTCTTAATTTTGAGCTGTATAGTATCATCTGTGAAAATGAAAATTTGTTGTTTCCTTAGAAACTGTCTAGTTATCTAATAATCAGATACTAAATTACAAACTTTTTACTTTCATGCAGGCAAAGCCCATCATTTTATTAGCATTTTACCACATCCTGTTAGAGCTGTTCAGATTTATGAAACATGCGTAACTTTTAAATTTGACAAAATGAAAGTGCATTATTAAACTGTTATGAAAAAATTGAATTATTATGTGCAATTGTAATTTAGTTGGGAAACGCACATGCAAAATATTGAAAAAGATAAAGGGACTGTCTTGTGCCACCATTTTTTATACAAGGCTTTTATCTCCAGTGTGATATAACAAACGAAGATAAATATAGTGCATTGTAAATATTTCATACCGCTTGTAAGGGCAAATTATGCTGAAGAGGAATGACAAAAGCTTTGGGGATTTTAATACATGTTTTATATTCCTGGGTTGTTTTGTTGTTTTTTTTTTTTTTGGTTTTCATTTTCTTCTTATAGTGACAAATGGAAGGGACAAATTAGCAGAATAAACAAGTTATACATACTAACTAGTTTCACAGTCCATTATTTTCTGATGCTAATAGTTTTTGTCATATATTTTTAAATGGAACTGTAAAGAGTTGAAGAAAGTAGGTATTAAAAATTTACTAATATTTAGAATGTATAATCTTATAAAAGAATAAAAGCTGGTCTGTGGATTTTTTTAATGAAAGGTACTTTCCAAGTAAGTTGTTTCCACTCTTATGGACAATGTGTAAAGTACTTGTCCATGGTACTGAAAGAATCTTTTCTTGTTTTATGCCCAATTTGCAACTGATTGTGACACAAGTATGGTATCTATTTGGCCTTAATATGATTTGTTTGTTTCTTTGATACACATGCACGTGCACGCACACACACAACGTACATACACACAAGTAGTATTCTATAGTTCCAGGTGTTTACTCAGTGTTTCTCTGAGTAAAATCTTCAAAAGTACTGATGAGATTTGAACTCAAAGAGATTTAAAATCTCTTTGAATACAGCCTAAGAACCTATTTTCAAGTACCTAACCACACAATATTTTGGTTATGAGTGGTATAAAAGGGCTTGAAAAGAATCCAGTCATGCTTGAATCCTTTTTCTGGGTCGCTTGCACAGAGAAAGTTGTGAGTAGGTTGTACAGAGATCCAAAGTCTTACCCTCAGAAGTTCAGATATGATATAGGTTCAGATATGAGAGACATCAATTGCTATGCAATTTTCAATCAGTGCATTAGCTAGATGATGTCCTTTAAATAACATCATAATAGGCATATAAAGATTATGTTCAAATTGTAAATATATGTGAATAATTTAAATAAAATTGGCATAATAAAAGCTATGAAGGCTTTTTAGTTGATGGAATAATTACACAAAAGGAGAGGGAAATTACAAGGAAAAGTGTCAAGGGTCAGTGAAAACTGACTGTAATTAATAGTGCTACCTTTGCTTTGTGCTAGGGCTTATCACCTCTGCTAATACAGAACTCCTGTTCTTTTTAACTTTGGTTTTAGCTGAATCAGGGGTATGTAAATGGACCAGGTTGGAACAATTTGTCTCTTTAAATAACAAAGTTTGATGTAGTCTTTATATTTTAAATGATAGTAGCACACAGAAGGTTATGTGAAATCTTACAAAAATACATGAAAACTAATAACGAATAATAGATTACTATAAAGTTGAATTTTTTAGTCTTAGTGTCATTCTCATATTTTCCTGGATAGCAAGGGTATTGAGTAAGCAACCTTTGCAATTTGAGGAGTTATTACCTTGGAAGCAGAGCTATATTTCTCAGTTCTGCATGATTGCTGAGCAATTAAAGTGTCTTTAAAAAACATAGATTACATTTTTCTCTACAAATAGTGACTTCAAATATTGCTACTATTTTGCCTCCAAGGATATTCCAGCTATTAACTGCTCTTGACTGATTGGCTCAAGTAGTACATGTACATAAAGATATTATATAAAACAAATGAAAAGGAAATGAAAAAAGGGAAGAAAGGAGGAAAGGAAGGGAGAAAGAAAAAGTGAGAAAAGAAAGACAGAGAGAAGAGAGAGAAAGATGACTGTAGAATAACAACATGCACTCTGCCAGAAACAGCTGTCTTATTTTAAATTTCAAACTAGTTTTATTAGTATTAATTGTAGCTAAAGCAAAAGTAAAGTAATGACAAGAGAGGAAAAGACAATAAAATTGAAGGAGGTCACAAAGCATTTTATGGAGATTCAAGATAACAATGAAAAGTGTTAAAGTTAGGGTTTTAAGGGTCAAGAATTTGAGTAGTGTAAAACTTGGCGGTGAAAAAAGCTCATCTATTGAATTTGGATTGGCATACTTCCATGGGAGCTTGTGAACATCTACACCCATATAGACAGTTATGTTACTTTCTGCTGTGACCTTATAACATGATAATTTGATAACTTTCCTTTTGCCCTGTCAGTAGCCAGCAAATGAGCTTGAATAGCTGGTAAGGTTTTGATGGTGTAGGGGTAATGTTTATTCTCAAGTCAGAGCTATCGTGTAATTTATGTTTTATAAAGATACTATACTATAAATAAGGAACATACAGCTGTTCTGTGACTAGTTCTAAAGCAATATCACTGCTATACTAAAATTATGTATTTATAGACCTTACATTGGGTAACTTTGTCAAGTCACACAGTGCTCTGTAGATGAGCACAGTTCTTTATGAAGAGGAGCTTAAACACAAGACTACTCGTTCATTTGCTTTGTTTGTATAAACTAATGAAATATCTTCTAGAAGAGATAAAGAAACTATTTATTGTCATTATTTGTTAATATAGCCCACAATGTGTGAGGAGTCCCACCTCAAATGCATCAAATGCTGTATCAAATTCCCAGAAGACTTTACAATCAACAGATGACTAGGTGTGACAACATAAAGCCTCAAACAGAGAACAGGGAAATAGGGCATTGGATTTCCTTTTCCTTCACATTCTGCTCTTTCCCGTCATCACTCCCTTTCCATTCATTTGCATCACTATGGGTATGTTCTATCTGATTCTTTTCTCCATTATTTTTTCAAACTACCATTTCCCATAGTTTTCATGGTTGGGGTTGTCTACTGACCTGGCACTTCTCCTCCCTTCTTCAAGAACAAGCATAACATTCTTATTAAAACTCCTCGGGCTTTATTTTTTTCTGATTCTGCTCCTTTGTTCCAGATTCCTCATTCCTCCTTCACCACTAGATCAAGTCTTTCATTTATCATCATTGTCATTCATTTGACCCGAACTTTCTTCAGAATATGTTTTTTGTTCTGACCTTTGTTTGATAGAATTTTATCTTATTTCCACATAATTACTTTTTTCTCCACACTTTTTTCTGCTACGCATTATCTTGTTTTCCTTTTCTCACCATTGTGCCATTGTGCATGCCTTTATTTCCGTATGGTCTCTGCATTCTGGTTTGAAATTTTTAATCTCTTCAATACTTGTATTAAAAAATTGAATTCAATAAAATCTGACGAGAATACAAAATTCAAAATCTTTGTTTTGTGAACAATTTCACTTAAAGTTTGAGTATACTCTTATGATCACTATTACAGAGGTAAATATTAGCAAAGTTGGAGTATTATTTCTGTATCTTGTAACTACATATTGGTTCATTCATTAATTTTTGTTTGATATTTTTAGCTCTGTTTCAAATAGATTTTTTCTTTTTTTGTCTTCTTACGTATAATCTAGTGAATTTTTTACAAATGTGTTTGATGTCTCAATCTATTTTCTCATCACAGAAGAGATATTTAGACTGAATAGGTAGAATACTGTATAACAGAGAAGGCAGAAATTGTAATGTGGTTACCTGCAAAGCACATTTCTAGATATTCAAAAAGGGCTCCAGGGAGAATTTTTAATACTAAGGGTCATTTTGATGGCAGTAAAAAAATGTATTTGTTCTCTAATAAAAAGATAACTCAGACTGTGTTGGGCTGTTATTAGCTTGACAGAGAACAGAGTCATTGTATTCTTATTTAGTTCCACTGGGGACCAGCTTTCTTGTTGAAAAAAATCCTTAAGATCTCTTAGAGGAAAAAGAGTTAGCTTATTTCACTCATTTTTCTTGAACGTGAATTTCCTTAGTTTAGTTATGAAGAGCATGCTTAACAAAAAGATCTTTCTGCTCAGAATCTAATATATTTTCTCCTTTGGCAGAAACAGATGGAATTTTGTTTCCTTGTTTTTACTGTCATACAAGAATATGAATAATTAGATTTGTGCAGGCCAGGATGTAGCAAAGAAATTGGCTTAATACAGCAGAACAAATCATCTCAGAGAATAGTTATGTATGGTGCCTGATCTATTAATTAGGGCCTATCATTCAACCAATTATCAGTGAATACTGTGATTTTAGTGGAATCTTTAAGTGATCAAACCCAAGAAGTTCAAACTGAGTGATGACAATCTGTATGTTACTCACATCATTGTGCCTCTATCTAAGAGGAACAATTTGCAATATGAAAGCCATATAAATATATGAATACTCTATTAGAAATAGTGCTGCTGTGTCAAAAAAAATCTGGAATTGGAAACCGTATTTCTGGAGATGGGGATATATAAATACTGCAGAGACAAAATGAATATTCAAAATAAGTTGAGAACATCTTGAAACTTCAGTGTAACAACTAACTTTTCAGACATTTGAAAGAAAGTCTAATGAACTAATCCTTTTACTTGATTTTTATTGTAGTCCATTGGCGGAAATTCATAATTTGGGTCATGGTAAGCTAATGAGAGAAATCTACCCCTGGTTTGCAGTGATAGATTCTTCCAAAGAGGGAGATAAATTAAAAGTACAGTAAAAAAGTTTAGATTCAGCCTTAGCAGGTTTCATCAGTTACTTGACAACAGAGCTGACAGGATAATGTAAAAGATTTTGTATATTTCTGTATCTATCATTTGCTGGACAATAGATAGGAGCACAGACTTTTGTGGAAGACACAGTCTTTAAAATATTTCTTTTTTTTTTTTTTAATTTTTATGCAGGGGTGGAAAGGTTTTTGAATTTCTAGATAGTGCTTTGAAATGATAGCTCCATTCTGCCTTTCCCAGAACAATAATAGTTATCATGCTGGACTTTGACCCCTATCACAATTAGTAGCCTAATTTCTACTACTATTTCTTAAGTATTTTTTTCTGAGGCATATGATTTTGATCTTCCTTTGCCTCTGATAATATTTTATATTTCCCTTTTTTAAGTTAAAAAGCTGTGGGAATTATTTTGACAAAAAAAAAAGCATTTTCACCAAAGTACACATACTTGCATTGTTTCCACAGAATAGACTTAAATACATGTGAATTGAGATGAAATAAAAAAATGCTTCTGACTAGAGTACCTGATGTGCAACAGGTATAAGTCTTCTGTAGATAAATACTGGATACAAATATTTACTCAGATATTGGTGTATGAAGTCCCAGATTTAAACATGAACACATATGAAGATTGTGTGATCAATATATAAAAAAGGTGAAGTCCAACAGGATTCATCTCTATTATAATTCAAATGAGACTGCACTCTTTTTCTCATAGAAGCTCATAGATACAGCTTATGCATTATTAGAAGATCTATCTTAATGTACCCAGTCATCAGTACAGAGTTCCTGCTATTATCTGTTCAGATTCTAGCAGTTAAGTGCATTGGCAAAATCTAACAAAACAATAAAAGAATGTTATCTGCCTAATATTAAAGATACAAAGATAGCATTCATCTAAGCAATTGTATTTTATGTGTATTTAGAAAAGCAGTTTCCTGTCTTATATTCCACTGTGCAGTATTGTTCCCTACTTATCTGCAGGTTTACATCCTGAAGGTGAAAGCATTTGGAACTACTGTGTTAATGTACTTCACTATGTACATTAGAGCTTGATCCTGCACAGTCACAAAAAATGTGAGGTTGACAAAAACCCTACAAAAATGTTAATAATATGAACAAAGTAAAGTTTTGCATATTTAAAATATTTAGAAAAACTATTTTGCATTTTATCCTTGTTTTTTCAGTTTCATCTGTGTTACTGGTTTCTTTGGTCTTGTTGGCTTAACTGTAAAGTCAAGTCTTACAGACACAGAGATCTGGATTTATTAACTGATGGGAACCAAACATTGCAAGGAAAATTTTTAAAGGCATTTAGGTATCCGGAGATGCAGATAGGCACTTAACTTGAATTCTCAAAAGAGGTTTAGGTGCATAGAAACACAAAGAAGAACAGTTGAAAGCAAGTAAGCTATGAAACTAGGTACCTAGTGACTGTAGAAAATAGAGTCTTATTTGCACAGGAATGACTGCCAGGATGAGTACTGTACTCAGACTTCAGATATGTCTAAGAGTCAGAATCGAATGTCCCTATCAGAATCAAATGGATCCTACTAGGGTTCAGGTCTTGTTAAAATACAATATGCTTTATTTTCACATAATACTGTAGAAAGGAGATAAGAGTGTCATTTGTGTGATATTCTTAGGAAAAAAGGAATAAGTAATTCAAGGGGAAAAAAAGGGTATCTAAAATAGTAATTTAAAGTATCCAAAAGATATATATATTGAACCTAATTTTCTGTGGTTTTCAACTCGAGTTCAACATGAAAAGATATGTAAGAGATGGAAGAATGTAGATATTGTTAAATTAACAAAAAGCTTTTAGAAACTGGCTGCAAAATTATAGAAGAGCATCAGGTAGGTGATTCCATTTTGTTTTAAAGAAACATACAGTCTGAGGATTTTTTTTGATCAATAGGTCTCATATTTAGCTTACATACAATAAATTTGTTAAGATGCTGATGTGTGATAAGAAAAGGTAAACCTTAATTCTCTGTTTTGACCACTGCAAGTTCATCCCCTTGTCTAGTGTGCTGGCAAACATTTTTGTATTGTGTCTATTTGATTTTGTAATGTATATTTTTTGTAGACTTATGTAGGAGGTGTGAGAACTACTTTGCCTGCATTTGGATTTTCTTTTTGTGCAGTAGTATCAGCTTTGTAAGCACAGTCTATAGCTCTTCTAGTTGATTTTTAACTTCATCTATGTTCCTAAATGAAGCATTTTTAAAACACATTTCCCTGCTTTTTCCTGATTCTTTAGTAAAAAAAAAAAAATTACTGCGGTAAGGATCTTGTATCACAACTCATTCTCTTTGAGGAGGCATTGTGATTTGTGAGTTGATTCTTTGCCAGATGATGGTCTAGCTCAGCTTTGTACTTGCTACCAGTCGCACTAAAGCTTCATATCAAAAAATAACATATGAAGCAGAACTCCCAGTATTAAGAACACTTGTATAATTTTTTAAAATATATGATCTAATATAATATGACTATTAAAACAAAAATGTTATAAAATATGTATCTATATAAATAAATTTATCTCTTTGATCGCTGAAGTCTATGTGTCCTTAACTAAAATGTCTTATGGTATAACAGGCAGAATAAACTTCTCGGAATTTATTTAATTACTCTAAGTACTTTGATAAATTAAAATAAATATATTTCACTACAATTTTAAATCACTTTGTATTAAGAACTAACTTTGAACCTTCATAACAGTATCTATAAGGATTCATTTTATTATAATAAAATATTAACATGCTCCAATTAATTATTAATTGGGGAAAAAATACTTTTAGGCCAAACCCCAACTTTTTTCAAACGTATGTCCAGATACAGGTTTTTTTTATGAATTGTGCTGGCAGATTCTCAAAATATTTTGGCTGATACACAGGGAACAGTCTTTCAAGTTATCACTTGCAAGCTTGGCCATCCAGGCATTCCCTGTAAATGGCTGAGAGTCAGACTGTGAGGTTGTAAAGGAAGTAATTTAAGATTGTGTAATAGCTTACAGTTTGAAAATGTCTTTTGCATCCTAGTTTATTGCTTCTTTCAGTAAGATTAACCAAAAGAGTTTTCTGCATAACAGTACATTAAATGTGAGTGCAATCCTTAACTTTCCATTGTTGTTACTGTTCATATATCCAAAAGAGGACTTTTATTACTGTGTTAGTGGCCTTACTTTCAGTTTCTACAACTTTCATCTCTTCCACTTGCAGCCAGTTAACTGAGCATCCTTATCAGCTATGGACAGCAACTACTGTGCAGAGTTGCTTAGGAACAAAGTTGACCCTCTTTGATATGGTGGATTACAGCTGCAACATGCTGGCCCCCAAATCTCCTGCTTCCTACAGAGAAATGAAAAGCAAAGAGGTTGAAGATGCTTTCCAAATCTGATTGTGAAGTGTACATACTTGTTTGGTTTAGGGTATCTAATCACTTCATTGTTGGTAAAGTGGGTTAAGAATTGTGGCCTTTCTGTTGAAGACACAACAGTATCAAAAAACCTTTAGTAGCAACTCTTTTTTACAGCAACTTTGGAATTTAAATACCACAGTATCTTGATCACTTATAGAACTGAGTTTTTTCTCTTTTCTAAGATTTTAGTTGGCTTTCTTATTGATGCATTTGTTTACATCAGTTGATGAAATCCAAGTTGTGATGTGGATGTCAAGAACTACAGATAGGAGAAATGGACAGAGTAAACACACCTATTCTCACACATCTAACTAGAGCTATAGGTGCAGCTGTTTCTTCTGTATATTTGTTATGCATTTCTAAGAAAAAGAAACTTTGCATATTGTAAACTCTAAGGTGTTTGAGAATTTAGGTAGTATTTTCCATTTTAGCATCTGGATGGAAAGCTGAAACAGTACAAATTGAAGCTTTCCCACAGAAAGATAGTTTAGAGGAAATCTATGCTTGGATTGACTTAATGGTTTGACATGCTCAGTATTAGTTATTTTCAATATGAAAGGGAATCTCAAATTTTATCTGATTTGCTTGTGAACAAAGTAATCAACCTAACATAATCTGTATCAAAAGGTGATGAGTTTTAGAGGTAAATATTATGAAAGGAGCTCATTACAAAAAAACCCAAACCCAGGTAATACATGGTATGTATTCTGTCCTTCTCTTCATCCCATCTCAGTCAGTTCCTTGAAGAAATGGTAGCTGCTGAAAGACTGCAATTCATTTCTTTGGCCTATGGTTTCTTTCCTTTAAAGGCCTAAATTTTTGAAATTTAATGCATTAAGTCATTCATGGGAGAAGTAATGTTGCTAGTCATGCTAGCATGGTTCAGCTTATTGTCACATGAACAGAGCTGTGACAGCCTCTCTCCTCCTCTGGGGATAAGCACAGCCGCAAACCACAGATGATGCTGACTAGTTGTGTCTGCTACATGTGACCAGTGATGTTAAAATATAGATACCTTTGTGCAGCAGTGCACACATGTAAGATAAAAACATAGTTTGGGAGGGGGAGATAGAAACTTGTTTTGTTTCAGGTGTCTAGAAATGAATGCCCGGAGTGAAGTGCCCAAATCCCTTTGAATGCAACTGCCTTCTGGCAAGTGTCTACCCTGAACCCTCTGCCACTGTGAGTACAGCACAATGTCTGTCAGGCGTCATGGATCAGATTTACAGTGGGTTTGGCCATGTTATAGGAAAGAGGTTTGGGGTCTTGCAACAGTTTCCCAGAAGGTATGTGAGCTTTCCCTATTAGTCTGTCACTGTATTTAATGTGCACTGCTTGCTACATCTTTGCAAACAAATTAAGTAAATATGGAGCAAGGTGCTAGATGATGTGGAATACTGGACAAGGAAACAAATTGAAATAAGGATTTAGATCCATATAAGTGGATTTGAAAGACAGTAATATCAAATGGCTGAAAACAGTTCATCACTTTAGTCTCAGTAGTGTATCTCCTGCTTTAATATGCTTTCTGATACCTGTTTTCAAGCTCACTAGCTATACTCAGAGGTTCCTTTTTTTTCCAAAGCAAACAAATCCAAATGCAGCAGAAAATTTTCCTTAAATAAGCCTTTCACGTTGTCTGTATACTGTCTGTATACTGTTGTTGCCGTCAGGCCTCG